>CAJHQQ010000755.1:0-145215 GCA_905132885.1 Moricandia moricandioides
CGATCCGCATCGATTATGTTGAATTAATTTTATTATTACAACTGCGATGGAGATCACGTTTTGTGTCTTCTATTTTAATTTGTTAACTGCGTGTTACATATTGCTCACACCTCTGTCCTCTTCAGGTAAGTATTATATGGATTCATGTTAATCTCCGTATCAATCTATCTCTTGTATCCAATTGTTCAAAGTTGATCAGCAAGTGTTGTTTGGTTACCAAACGTATGTATGGTTGATTTTGATATTTCGGTGATGATCCTTATGTAAATTGCTCCTTTTGTAGCTAATTGTATTTTTGTTTTACGTCAGATTTTGTAAAGCATATATCACGATAGAAGAAACAGCATCACGATGATACTACCTCTTGGTCGAGAGTTTTGGACTCTTGCGATGATGAATACATAACCTGAGGCATATTAAGCATAAGGAGAATAACTGTAGATATAAATACTAGTGTTGTTTCCACACAAAATACTCGTACGCTAGAAGAGAGATGTTTGTCAGTAAATTATGAATGTCTGAATGATTTTCTGTTGCACGACATATATTATATATCTTTACATTATCTCTCGGACTTAAAAATAAGCTTCGTGCTGAGTAATAGTTGGCTGCAGTTTAGGTGATGCATCTTCTAAAAAGTCTCCACGAAAGAACTTCATTTTAAAGGTGAAAAATCATTCAAAATGAAAATTTTGAAAATGGGTTGTTCCAACTCAAATTTATTTTTAAAATTTCATGTTATTTGTACTTTAGTTAATTCTAATCCACTAAACTTTATATAGATAAACTTTATATAGATAAAATAATATATGTACATTAAAAATATTAAGTATAATATTTTATAAATATAATTTATTATAACAGAAAATACATAATATGATAATAGAAAATCACATTAATTTATATAAAAATACAAAATACAGATTATTCACTATTGTTATTTCCACAATGTTTCCTATAAATGATCAATCAATCCATATAAATAATGAGATAAAGACCAAAATAGACCTAAAAAAATTTGTTCCTGAAATAGCATTCAAGAAAAAATAACCAAAATAAACTTTATTAAAGAGTGTAAATATATATTTATATCCCTTAGGTTAATTAATCTAAACTTAGGGTTACAGTTATGGAGTTGAGTTTTTGGAGGTGAGATTTATAATTAAATAAAAATTTAAAAATATTTTAAAAAATTAAAAATAAAAAAGGTCTATTGGTCCATTTTTTTCTTAAGTGCTATTTTTGTGACAATTTTTTAAAAAAATGTCTATTTGAAAAATTTGCCCAATAAATAATGCTCGGTGTTGCAGCACTTGTACACCCTGCCGAGACACAAAACGTTATGTGAGAAGATTTGTTAGCGTCGTTGAGTCTTTATGAAGAAAAATTCTATAATTATATATTCCAAATATTTTCATACTTCCATTTTTCTAAGTTTAAAATATTATGCAAGATCTTCTAGTATTATTTACTATTTTTTGGTATTTATTTAAAGAAATCAAATATATATATATAGTTGTGTTGTATTTAAGAAGTTTAAAATGTTATGTAAACATGAGAATAAAACTTTTGTAGACTGTTTAACTGAAATGAAATGTTTGTAAACACTTTTTTATTAAATAAAATAAATAGGAAATATTTTCAGAACATTGTATAAATTAATTGAGAGGTGCAATATACAAACTGCGCCGTGGATAAAAAGAGAAAAAGTACACAAAAATTAAGCATCACTGTCACCTAATTTAGTTGATACTTAACGAAGAGAAGTCATGATAACATGGCACTTGGTCCCTTTAGCTTTTTTGCTTTTCAAAGAGTAACAATGGAAGAGGTGAAAAGTTTATTGACAACCCATAAAGTAACCCCAAAAAAGAAAATTTAAAAAATATTTTTGGCAGCAATTGTTAAACATTTAGAAATAAAAAAAGGGAACATTTATACCCAAAATTTGATAGCACTTTACAAATTTACTTTTAATGAATGATTATTTTCAAAAATACCTTAATTTTTAATAAAAATAGACTTAGTTAATTTTTCTAAATATTTATAAAAAATTTAGAAACTCAACATCACCCCTTTAACACCAAACCCTAAACAATAATCATTAAAATGTAAATTCAAATGTTAATATATTTTTGATAATGTGTATTTTTACAAAGTGATACTTAATTTCTAAATAAAAAACTAACATTGTCTGTACGTCGTGATCTTTTTAATAAGCATTACATATCCCATGCCCACATGGGCGGGGGTAAGCCTAATTAAAGCCTTTAACATACATACTTAGATCTAAACATATTATCTACTTGACGCTATTAATCTCTCAAATCCTACCCGTTCCATAAATCTCCATGGTTCTACTGCTAAATGTTAATGACGATGATTAGTCCATTTCCATTTAATTCGCTCTTTTAACCGTTCAACATTATCTTTGGATGAATGCGTCCGAAAACGTGAATAGACTACGATGAGAAAAGATAATACAAAAGCAAAGCAGGTTACCTTACAGAATCTCTTTGTCGGCCTTTAGGAAAAGTTGCCCATATATAACCCAGATTCTATATATAATATAAAAATAACTTTAATTTCAATTTTACTCCTTATTATAATTTTGCCACAATTTTGTTATCGTTTTGATAACAATATAAGTATTGATGACAAAACAAGATTATTACTGATTCCAAAAAAGTCAATAAGACAGATTAGATCGGTTTTAAAATAAAACTGTCCTAAAAGACAACCTAGACATATTTATACTATATATTGATATGCTTTAGAACCCAACCAACTCAAAACAAAGGAATATCTCACAAATAAGAGATATATAAATAAAGGAATTGGGTATTTCAAGTACTAAGATATTTATTCATTCAAATAATTTCGTTTATTTTTCCTTTTATTTATGAGATATTTAAATTGGCTGCCAAATTAATAAAACCTTCTTGTAGTCTAGTGGTGAAGACCTTTGTAGTTGAAAGAAATATAACCCTCGACTTTCTCCCCTATTATCACTACCATGTTTTAGATTAACATAAAATCTTATAATTAGTGGGGTTTGATTATCTTTTTGGTCCTCGGCCTTCAAATGTCAAATTCTCAGGATCAACTCTGATGATACGTTTTAGAATTCATTACACTTTTTGAATTCATTTTGCAGCTTCATCACAATTAGGCATAATGACAATAATCCCATTCTAAAAACAAAACAGTTGTACAACATTTTTAGTCAATCTCTTTTGAGTAATTCTGGTTGAGGTCTATAATTACTAGCAAGAAAGTAATACTTCCAAAATTTATGGTCCATTCTTAAAGTCTTTGCTCTGGCCATACCATTTCTTGTGATCGATAGCGATCTGTCATCTAAGTTATTGCTTTCGTTACAAATTTACAAACATTTCATGTCAAACAAGTCAAATCAAAATGATTAAATTTTTCAGTACAAAATGAAAGACAATAAAATATTCACCATGCAATTTGGTAAAGAGGAGATACATACACATATAATTTGACAATGATACAAACACAAAATAATAGATAGGATATCATATTAGTCAAAAGAATAATACCCATCATATGTCTACACTTAACACATAAAAACATACGTAATTTAGTTATAAAATATACTTTTTGATAAAGAAATAAGTTAAGCGTGCAATTATAAAATACTTACAACATAAATGTTTTAACGTTTACCTATATATTTTAACTTCTAAATTTATTATACTATATTATGTTACTTATATGAGTAATGTAGAAAACAATGATTAATTATGAACAAAACTAAAAGCGATAACCAAACACATATTTTGAGGAAATAAATATCAACATATACTGTAATACGTTTTGTTTTGTATAACTTGTGCGAGTGAAAATCAAAGTCACTGGAAAAAAAAGGAATTTAGAAGTTATTAATATCAAGAATTGACAAGGGAAAATATCTCAGATTCTCAAATGCCTAAATGAAATGTAAAAAAAAATATGTGTACTCAGAAATCCTGGAAACTTTGAGATATATCTAACGTTTATTATCATCCACCACATTCAACAAAAAAAGAGCATCAAAACAGAAGAGAACCAAGTAATAAAAATGAATCGGATCAAATTGCATTTAGAAGGTTATTAAATCCGGTAACGTGTGAGTGAAGTAAACTGGCTCATCGATTACTACAAGAGGCAGCAGATTCGGATCCACGTTATACTCTTTATGATCTTGATCATTTTCTTTAATATCTTTACATGTGAAACAATAGTCATCTTCAAAAACCTCCCATTTATCAGTTATGATAGTCTTGAACTCTGGTCTCTCCACTAATATGATACTCTTTTCTTCCTCTACTTCCTCCTTTGTCTCCTCTTTCTCTTCGACTCCGTTAATAGCTTTCTCGATTGTTTCAATGTCTTCTTCAGGGATTCTAACGAACTTAGGGATATCATGTGCGTTTGAGACCCCAAACTCTTTGCAGAACTGAAAGTAGAGGGCTAAGTCTTCTCCTTGAGATGTAGCCTTCTTAACAATCTTTAGAGCCATCACAGCTTCTTCTTTCTCATCAGCTGGATGGATCTTGATGAGAAGCTTAGCAATGGCGCTGCAGATTCTTCCATAAACGTCAAAGATCTCGAGGACTACACAGTCCATGGCTTCAAGGATAAGCGTCTTCTTCATGTTCTCAGCCATTGGACGGATTTGGAGCAGCATATGGAGAAGAGACTGAAGCTTCTGGATCCCCTCCAGCTCATGGTCAACAGAATCAGCCTGATGTTTTTTACCCCGACCACGGATTTGTTCGGACAAGAAGAAAGAGTACTGGTCAAGAAACGAGAAGTAGGCTCGGATAAAAGCGTTGAAACCCCAAGTCTTGCTTGGACGTGAATGACCGTCCGAGAAATCAGATAGGTCGAAAGGGAGGCGACGAATCTCTTGTAAGGACGTGACTTTGCAGCAAAGGACACCGTGGAGAAGCATTAGGGCTTTCACGGCGACGATCCAGCTTCTTGAACGGTTAACCCTAGAGGAAAGCGCTTGAACAAGAGGCTTGAGGTTGGCGGGAGAGGAGCGGACCCATTTGTAGACACGGTGAGCATTGTGGTAGTCCACGGATGAGTCGTCGTGAGAGGTTGCGTGGATGATGGCGGAGTCAAGGTCAGGGTTACGGAAGGAGGTTCTCCGGGAGAAGCTGATGGAAAACAAGCTTTTCCGGTCTTTGAGAGCACCGGAAGCTCGTTTCCACAGCTTCATCATCACCCTCCTCCTCCTCTTTTTGCGCTCTTTCCTTTCTTCTCTTTTCTCACAAACCCACCAAACGTTACCGTTGTCTCTATTTTAAGGTTACCACCTTTGTTTTTGACGGTTGTAACCGGTTTTATTTTTTTAGTTTCAGACAAAAGTGTATATATATAAGCTGGCACGTGTGATCCGATACACGTTTTTGCTTAGTTACGTGCACGTCGGCCTTAATTAGGACACGGTTTCATTGCTTTAGTATATTATCTGATTCTTGTGATACTATAATTAAAAACAAAAAGCTAGGAAGATTCCAGAGGACCAGAAATACTCTACAAGTTTGGAAATTTTAAGTGATAGAAAATAGTTGTGACTGTTACAGTATAGTGGGGTTTGTTAGAACATCTCCTACTTGAATCTCAATATTTTCCTATAAAATAGAAAAATCTATTACATATATGTAGTTTTACTCCAATTTATAGTTATATAATAGAGTTTCTCTATATTAAAAAAATATGCATATAGAGATGAAAATAACATTTTCTTATAATTTCTTCTGAAGATATATGAATTATATTATATAATCATACACTGGAGTAAATACACATTTGTATTAAAAAAAAAGATGGATATAGAAGTGGGTTGGGAATGGTGTTAGAGCATGTACATTGAGGGTTCATAAGGAGGGTTCACACAGTTTTCTAGATGAACAGTGATGAACATGTGGCTTTGGGGTTCTCTCTGGTGAACATGTATCACCACTGTTCTGCGGGTCCCACGACACGTGACGGCCCGCGATTGGTCTATCTTGTTTTTTTTTTTTATAAAAAAAAACAAAAAATAAAAACAAAAAAATTTAATAATAAAAAAAAGAAAAGATGAACCCCAAGGGAGGGTTCATTGGTGTGGATGCCCTTAGGGTAGAACATGACTTTGCTAGATTCGCAAAACTAAAGCATGTTGACTTTGCATAATTTCATGCATCATATTGGGCTTCAACAGATATTCAGAGAATAATACGGTGGCATATTTCATCAACAACATACACACCGACAATGAAATCTATGGTATTATCAAAGATATCGAGAAACTCTCCTTAGTATTTGTTGAAATTTTCTTTCGTTACATCCCAAGGGACGAAAATGTTCAAGCCGATATCCTAGCAGAGGCTTCGCTTCGTACCCCCTTTCTGTATTGGGCCCAATTTTGGGCTGAACTTCTGGTTTTTACGTTTGAACGAATTTAGTAGCACAAAAAAAAAATACGGTGGCATATTTTATAGAAGCATATATGATATAGCTGAAAGCCTGAAACTTACAGTTACAAACCTCTAAAAGACTACATGTACACAAGAGTTTTACAGGATAACACACACCATCTATCATGATATTTGTTCCTTGCCCTTCAACAAGAAAAAATGTATGTCCCACGTTACACAATAGCACACACCTTCTATCATGATTCTCTTTGGGCTTCTCACTTCTGAATACCAAAAAATATTTTTGAATTTGGAAATTCGTCTGATGAAAAGAAATGATTGTGTGAGCTATAGATCATGGAATCAACAAGCATGGAAAGACAGTTCAAAAAAAAAAAAGATAAGATAAGGATAAACATTCTTATCCAGATGAAGAGCGGCGCTTGCAGGTGGCTTCAACGGTGATAAAGCAGACCATGCAGAAGAAGAGAATGATAAGTCCGAAAGTCACCACATCCATTTCTCACTAGCCTTTGTTTTTAGGCACACCAAATAAGAACAAATATAATAGACACAATCATCTCTCTCTTTTTGGTCTAAAGGACATATAATCCCTTTTTGTTTTTGTTTTAACGTCTAAGAAAAAGATTATTTTGGCCGAGGATTTAGACTACTAAACTAGAAGTCCATTAACCGACTCTCCACCGCCCTAAGAGAAGAAGCCTCTCTCTGAGTCAATGGCTAATCCAGCTGGATTACAAAGAGGGTCTACTTCTGGTGATAATGATATTGATTGATTCCAGTTTTTTACGATATAATATTTTAGAACTCAATGATCTTTTTTATTTTCATACCTTCTGATTTTAACTATCAATATCTTATCATTAAAAAATCGTATTAGTTGAAGATATGACATAATCTGAACCAAGAACTTGAATGAGAGAAGAGAGTGATCGTTGAAGAAATTGCACTTGATACTAATTCTGTAGAGATGTATAAAATATTCATTAAATATTTATTTGAAATATGAATGTTATTTTTATAATTATCTATGACGCTACTTCTATTTCGTTATATTTTAAAACAAATCAGTTGAATAAATTACTGGGTATAATATCCCTGAGTTTGTACATTAACTTAGATGTGGCAAAGGTGCTCAAGTTTTAGTGTTTTACAAAAACACCTAACATAAGATAATTAATAACTAAGCCCATAAGTGTAGCACGAGGTCCAACTCGTAACATTCGTTAAGAACCCAACTCGTAACATTATGTTCATATATCATTTGCTGGAGAAAAACGAAAATACTTCTTTGATTCCAAATAACGTTTGCAAAAATACTGTTATATAGTAATGTTTTTCATTTAAAAATTATTAATTATATACTATTATATTTTTTTATTAATTAAAATGTGGTTATGTTTACAAATAATTTTATTTCAAAAATAAATAAAATTAAATATCTGTATGCACAAAACAGATAACAACTAAATGAAACTGAAGGAGTATTAAGTTAGCTTTCGTGGTCACAGTATATGACCATGCGAATTGATTACTATAAATTCTTAACGCCGTTTTAGATTTAATTATGGTTAGACTTTGACCCTAAATTAACCATATTACTCACGTACTGATTAAGCACGTGATCCATGTTTTCCATAAACGCATCGTTTTACCTGTCAATTCCCAATCTCACAGCTCCTCTTCTTTATAAAATCTCCTCTCTCTCTGTCTCTCTTCGAACCAGAGAAAGGATCTTTGCTTTCCGACAAAATGGCGGCTACTACTACATTGTACAAGTCTTCTTCTTCTCTTATCCAAATCCAACCTATGTCCCGCCTAAACCCTTCTTCAATCGTCAAGCCCTGTCCGAATCCGACCAGTAAGTCTCGCTGTTTCTTATGCGTTATTCGAATAAAAAAGGCTTAATCTTTGTGTATCCTTTCTCTCTGTGATAGGAGTTCCGGTTCTGGGGAAGAGTCGTAGACATGTCTTTACGAAAGCTTCGATTGAAATGTCGCAATCGAACTCGACACCTTCCGTTGTCGTCGTCAATTCATCTAGTAAGCAGAAGGGTCCCATCATCGTGATTGATAATTACGACAGCTTCACCTACAATCTCTGCCAGGTTTCCTTTTTCATTATCAGCTGAAATGATATTTTGATTAATTGGAGAATTTTTATAAAGTTTTGGTTTTGCTCAATATAACGATTAGGGTCGTGTGCTGATTCTAAGTTCGTAACTTTTGTAGTGTTGTGTTCAAAGTGTACATTGTTAGAATCTCATTATTTGACTGTCCAGTCTTCGTTGGACATTGCTAATTTAAGACAAAACTTATGTTATGTAAGATGATTAGCTCCTGTTTTGTAAGAAGTAGCTCTTGATCCAACAAAAGCTAGTATATTACTTCTTTGAACTTTTAATTGATTGTTTTTTTCGTTCTTGTAAGAACTCATTGTCTCGTGAAATTTTGACTGCTCTGGATAATATCTCACATAACGCATAGACCCTTACTAATAGTGTCAACTTCTAGTGCATTCAGTTTGTCCTGATAAACAACGTTTTTTTTTTGTATTCCCATCTTTTGTCCATAGTATATGGGAGAGCTAGGATGCCATTTTGAAGTTTACCGCAACGATGAACTAACAGTAGAGGAGCTGAAAAGGTGAGAAGAAACCAATATAGATTCTGGTTAGAACAATGTAATCTGGCTAATCAAGGGGAGTGTTGATTTTCCTTTTATTGTGATCTCCTTTTTTCGTGCAGCAAAAATCCAAGAGGTGTTCTGATTTCTCCTGGGCCTGGTAAATGTTCTTGCCTCCGATAGTGCTGTGAATCTTTTCTGATTCTTGTTGGGAAGGAAAAGAAGAAGAAGAAGAAGATAAACGACTTTCTAAATATTGATAGGTACACCACAAGACTCTGGGATTTCCTTACAAACTGTTTTGGAGCTCGGACCACATGTTCCTTTGTTTGGAGTATGTATGGGTTTGCAGTGTATAGGAGAAGCATTTGGAGGTTAGTTTTGCATAAGAAACAAAGACATTTTAGTTTCCTATTTCAGTGTTCTAACATATTTTTGTGTACTTTATGTAATGGACTTTGGTTTGTAGGGAAGATCGTGCGGTCACCGTATGGTGTTATGCATGGGAAAAGCTCCATGGTTCACTATGATGAGAAAGGAGAAGAAGGCTTGTTCTCTGGCTTATCTAAGTATGAATCATTTTTTTTTCTTTTCAATAATGCTTTCTGCGAAAACCATAAACATAAGTCTCTAAATATGCGTACTAAAAAACAATCTTGTGGGTGTTTCTTTCTCAGCCCTTTCCTTGTAGGTAGATATCATAGCCTCGTGATTGAGAAAGACACGTTTCCCAGTGATGAATTAGAGGTTACTGCTTGGACAGAAGATGGTTTGGTTATGGCAGCCCGACACAGGAAGCACAAGCACATACAGGTAAAACAAAAACTCACTTTCAATTACAAAAAAAAAAGAAAAAACAGAACTCTTGAAATCTTGTAAAAATTGGTTCACAGGGAGTTCAGTTTCATCCAGAGAGTATTATAACAAGTGAAGGCAAGACAATTGTTAGCAATTTCATCAAACTTGTAGAGAAGAAAGAGGCTGAGAAGTTGACTTAGCGCCTTCTTCAATCAGAACAAACCAAGCTGTGCTTCCCTGTAATGAAGTTTGGCCAATGCTAAATGTTCCTTGTCATCTTCCCATTGTTTCTATCATATCTTTCGGTTGATTCCAACATTTTTTCTTGATCTATGAAATTTGGAAAACAGAAAAATTGTTGCAACTTCTTTAGCAAAATTTGAATTACGATAGTCAAGTTGAACACATGCATGGATTGGGATCGCTTTTGGAACCTCTTCTTAAGCAATGTTTCATTAGACATTCCACCGCATCAGATTTCTATCCTATACTTCTTGATGAGCTTCCTTCAATGAAACAGGTTCCAACAGTTTAAGACTTTCACTGGGATACCATTACACTATGATTAAAAAGATGCACTGTAAGTATTTGTAAGGAAACTAGAGATATACAAAGAGTTAACAACGTTGTATAATTAGTGGTGGAAGTTAATTTGACTAAGGATTTATTAATGATTTTATACTTGGAGGTTTGAGTTTCGAGAATCAGTGAAATTATGGAATGAAACTATGCAGAAAAAAACAATTATAAGAAATCTTTAGCATAGTATAACTATTACTGCTAAGTGTGGTTCTCATAGAATGATTTAAAGTGATAGAATGATTTTTTATAAATTATAATATCATAATCAGCGTTTAAAAAAATCAAGAACTTATCAACCGATCATATGACTAGATCAGGCAATTTATATTAAACACACAATTTCACACGGTTTCTCTCACTATCATTTAGCCAAGCAGAATGTTTTGCAGCTACGTAACTGCTGCATTTAGTTTATATTTGTTTTCCATTTTAATCACAATTGAAAAATTGATTACTTATGTTATTTTACATTTTGTTTGGTTAGAGTATCATTTCAATGTGTATAGGGAAAACACATTATTATTTTTTCCCCAAATTCCTGAGTGTTGTTCTTTTTGCAAATTCCTTTTTAAGTTTATATATATATTATATAAAATGCATATTCTTCCCTGCACCGTCCTATATATTTGGAACCCATATAATATGCTATATCATTTTTAAGGAAATAAATTAAAACATTAGTACATATGCGTTGTAAATGATGATAGGATGGGCATATATTAAGGAGTGGTATTAGGCCATGATTAATCCGGGTCTCTTAAGGTGGGGTTCTTAACGTAAAATTTGTCTTTTTAATTTTTTTTTTTTTTTTTACATTTTTCCCGCTAAGAGACGGCTCTTATGGTTCTTATTTAAAAGACGGTTCTTAGGTTTTCTTAGTTAAAAGCTAAGATACGTCTCTTAGAAAAGTTAAGAACCCCACCTTAAGAGACCACGGTTAATCCTGCTCTTAGGATCAAAGTCTCGACGCTCCACTATCGTTGTTTGATTCTTCAAGGCATAGCAAAGAAGTGGCACATGGGTGCATGCAGCTTTCTCCTTCCTACCCTTTTCTCTTTTTTCTACTTTATTTTTTCATCCATTTCCTTTAAAATTTAGTTTGCGACGTTAAACATTTTGGTGACAATATTAGATAAAGTAACAAAGAGCAAGCGGTTCAAGATTGGTGATATTGCGTTTCTATATCGATTATATTACAAAAAGGAAACTATAAGATGTTATAATTTTATAAAAGTAAGAATCTACAGTATCATTATATGTGTCTCCTGCAGGTGTGATAAAACCTGATCAGTATTTTGATGAAGATATAGAGTATAGAGATTAGAATAATGTATTAGTCATGAGCGGTCTTTAGCATAGTGAATGAAACATATGCTAAAGTTCCAAAATCTAAATGATTAATGTCTTATTATCTTTCAAAATTGAGTAAAAAGTATATGTGTAGGTCATCTCAATTCAAATTTGAAATTGTTAGTTGACCCCTAAACATAGGCATTCAGATACCTCTTCGGATATGGATACGACCCATTTGGATATAGGTTTTTTTAGGGTTTGAAAAATAGTTTCATTCGGATATTAAAAAACTCAGGTCGGGTCGAGTTGGATCCTACCGAATCTCGGTGGGTTCGGGTTATAAGCAAAGTAACCAAACTACTTGATTTGACTTGGATATTTTATATCTAAACTACTCAAAATTATTTTAAAATAACTAAAAACTCAAAAAATACTCAATATATATGTTTTAAATGGTTATTTTGTCTAAAAATAACTATGCATACAATATTATTTTGGTATTTTGTATCAAAGCATTCATCTCTCTATAAATATCCAAATTATTTAATATATTTGATTATAATTTTAATTTTAGATATTAATATTATTATAAGTATCATGATAAATAATATTATCTATGTGTGTTTGGATTTGTTCGGATACTAATTCGGTTTTCGATGTGGGTCATGTTCGGTTTCATTTTTTTTCTGGGTTTTGAAAAAAGGACCCTCGGATATTTAGGCAAGATTCGATCGGGTCGGATACTCTGATTTTTAGATTGGTATTCAAATGAAAGTGTAGTTTATGGATGTACATTTTTTCTAGGTATTCAAATGAGATCCGGAATATGGTCTTATATCCGCTTACAGCGTTTCCAAACAACTAACATTGTTAGTTAGACCCTAGTGTTGGTGGTACAAATTCGTACAAATGCATATAATGATTAGCCGTAAATTCAGAACGCGGTTCGTCCGCCATAATTGTTTGCCCACATAACCTATTATTTGCAGATCAAGGCAATGACAAGTCGCCGTTTGTCCGAAAAAAGAACTTGTATATTTTCTTGATACTTTCGTAAGCGTTTTTAAAATAGCGTTATCCGCATCTTGTAGTTGAGTTGGTAGCCACAAAACCAACCCTAACAGATTGTAAATATATCAAAAGAAAATATTACAATTTTCCCTAGCTAGTAGTACTAGACCCACTGTATTGGTATTCTACAGCAATATTTTAGTCCCTCTGTGTTATGTTTGTAGTGGAAGCAAGCATGTGAGCACAAAACTCTAGTTAAATAAAAAAATCGTTTAAGTGAGATTGCAGAATTTCACTTAATTTATTAAATGATATAGCTGCTTAATTTATAATTCTTGTTTCTGGAGAATCTTCATTTTGTAGAAGCTTACTTGTTTACATTGTATAGTTTTATGGAACTATTCACCTACATAACCACTACAATAAAATAGCTTCAACCATTTCTGTTTTTTTTTCCTGAAAAGTAGCTTCAACCATTTCTGGATCTATCAAATTTTTTTATAGAATTAGAGGGCGTGAAGCGAAGTTTTCCTGTCATTTATTTTTGAAACCAAAAAGTATGAATAGCCATATAAGACTAGGAAAGTAGCATTCATTTGCTTATATTGCCTATTTACACATCTATAAAAGTGATGATATTTTGACCAAGAAAATAAAAATAAAAGTGATTGATATAGCTCTTTATTCCTAACTTAAAGGTTGATATTCTTAGGTGATATATGTAAGAATGTGATTCTAGCAGTTTACAAGTTCATATACTTTTCTTATCGTCGTGGAGTGGTCCATTGGTTTTTACAAAGCCAACTAACCTTACTTGAGAAAAAAGAGAAGAAGCACTATCATCCCTCGAGAAAGGAAAAAGGGTAACAAACATATCTTTGGGTCATCGAACATTTTCCCTCTTTTCATGCGCAAAGCATCTCATCTTCGCTATTTACTAATTACACCTTTTTCTTACTCATCAATCATACAATTAAACATCAGTGACCACGTCAACATCTTTTACTAGTGTAACCGCAGCGGTTGCGTTTGCGACTGCGGGTGTTTGCGGATGTGGGCGGTTGCGGTTTTATGTGTTATTAAGAGATTTGGACGACTGGTAAAGCGGTTAAAAATTGTTGCGTTTGCGAGATATTTATGACTGGTTAACTACTAAATGCAGCAGTGGTTAAATAATAAATTAACAATATTTATATTTTATATAATTATAATAATATTAAAAATCATATTATTATACTAAATATAAAAATTATATTTATAAAATTATACTATTAAATTATTTTAAAATTATAGAAATATTTTTCTTCAAAGTTTTATAATATAAATTACAATATAATGTATACATTTTGGTATTTAATTATTTAATTTAAAATTTTAATTGATTATTTTTATATTTTATTATATATTTTTTTTGAAAAAAAAATATTTACCCTCCCGCAACCGCAAACGCTAGCTGGAACCAGCTTTTGAATTTTAGAGGTTTATAGCGGTTTGAAACGATTTATTGCGTTTTGTATGATTGTTACAAAACGCCAACAACCGCTACCAACCGCAAAAGCTACGTTTGCGGGTGGTAGCGGGAAAACCAGTCAACCCCTTAATCATCATTCTAAAATAACATATTTTAATCATCATTTTGTTATTTACTTTCATACGTTTTTATTTTTATATTTACCTTATATTTTTATTACTTCCTCAATTTGTATAATGTTTTAGACAGTTTTTGGTGTTTCACAATATAAAATATTTTTCTATTTTTAAAATAATCTTTTGAATACTAAAAATTACGTGACCAACTATATGTTATAATATTTTGATTATTAATTAAAATTTTAATATATTTACAAAATATGTTTTAGTTATCTTATATTATCTTAAAGATCATATATTTTTAAAAAAATGGAGAATAGTAGAAATTAGATATGTCTCACCATTTATCCTATAAATTGTTTCTATATTTAGTAGTTACATGAAATAAAAAAATCTGAATGATGTTCGCTTTTTCTGCAAATTAACCTTTGACAAAAGAATATAA
Source organism: Moricandia moricandioides (assembly GCA_905132885.1). Lineage (NCBI taxonomy): Eukaryota > Viridiplantae > Streptophyta > Magnoliopsida > Brassicales > Brassicaceae > Moricandia > Moricandia moricandioides. The sequence goes on from CAJHQQ010000755.1 coordinate 14,784, forward strand.
ACCAAAATATAAATCTAAAAGAGAACTTGTGGATCATATAGTCTTTAATGAAACATAAAGCAATATTAATTAAGTTGAACAATAAAAAAACCGCCATTAAACTCCTCCCAGACAAACCTGAAATAAATTAAAAAGAAAAAAAGTTGGATACCGTTGTCAACTAATAAATTCAACTAAACTTCTACAAAATTCTAATTGGGAATTCGTCCAAAAAAATACTGAACATGGCAAGAATGACCAAAAGAAATATAGACTCGAGGCTAGCCAATAAAACCCTGAACTTTTGTTGACTTTTATCAGTTTATTAAGAAACTTTGATTGACCGACCAGATTAAGACACCGTTAACTGACAGTTAAGACGGTGGTTAATCAACGTTAAATACAGCCGTTTAGTAAAACTACGTCGTTTCATTCAATTTTTTGGTTTAATACAAAATGTCAAGACGTCGTCGTTTTATTTAATTAAAATGGTGGAAGGGTGGACTCAAACTCGTGCACTCGTGGTCTTTACGGGGGGGTTTTGCCACTGAGCTAGTGGACTTCTCGCAAGATTATGAAACAAACTTCGTTTTATTGAGTTAACGACGGGATGAATGAAATTAAAAAACAAACCCACCGGATCTCAGATCGGTAAACAATGGCCGCCGCCGACGGGATCTTCCGCTGCATCTTCGAAGGTTGTATCTCCGGCCTCGACTCCGCCATCGAACGGCGTCCTTACCACAAAAACTGCGACTGCGCGCTTCACGACGGCGCTAAGAAAAGTCAAAATCAGCGGCGGAAGCCTTGCCGACGCCACGGAAGCTCGGAGAGCATCTCGTTTCCGATCCGGAGGTCTTGGAGCGAAGGCAACATCATGGCTATGAGTTTCCCGACGGCTTCGTCGTCATCTTCGAATCTACAATCCCTTTCTTCGTCTTCTTCTCTTACAACTCTAGCCGATATACCGGTGGAGACGGCTGCGGTGGTGGAGCCGAGAAGATCTCGTCAGCTGGGGTGGACGATCGATGAAGGTGAAGATGTTTGATGATGATGACGATCAGTTTCCACGTTTTAAAGTTGTTCGTCGTTTCTTTTTGATTCATTTAACTGGGATTCGACGATAATATAAGAAACTCTGTTCGTCAATCTATTGTAAAGTCCATTAGCTCAATGGCAAAAAACCTGTATAATTAAAGACGAGAGCACTGGTTCGATCCCTATAGAGCACATATTTTTGATTTCAAAAATGAATGAAACTACGTCGTTTCATTCATTTCTCTTTAATCAGACAAACCGATAAAACGGTGTCGTATTCTTTTAACACCCAAAATTAACGTCATCTAAATTATCTGTTAACTCTGTTAACGGTGGGTTAATTTGGTTAGTCAATCGTAACGTTCTTAATAAACTGTAAAAGTCAATGAAAGTCTGTGCTTTTTTTGGCCACCCAGTATGTCTATATTTCTTTTGACCATTCTTGCCATGTTCAGTATTTTTTTGGACGAATTCCCAATTCTAATTTGTTCCATATACAAACACTTTTGTGTAAGCTTTTCTTTTTATATAATTAAAACACAAAATTAAGGTCTTAAGAGATCCTTTTCACTGTAAACTACTATTAGGAAAAACAGTAGAAAACATGGTACCAGTATGGAATTTTATAAGATAGTTTATTAATCTTCTGAAAAGTAAGCATGTTCGAACTCAGTGTTTAAGAAAGAGATGATGAGATTAATTAAATGCTAATCTTTCCCTCATCCCCTCGCTGTCTTGTCAAATCTATTAGAGAGAGAGAAACAACTATTAACAGCATTTAAATCTGTTTTTCTCTAAAATCTCATTCTCATCTCTCTCACTACAAAAAAAAAAAAGAAAAAGACGAAACAGTTCTCTCTCTAGCCTCTAGGTTAGCATCATTCTCTCCTCGTGTGAGAGCAGAGCTCTCTCAAAATCTGCATTATTAAACTCACTTTTGTTTTTTGGACCCTATCATTCTGTATAGGTGTGTCTAGCATTTTGGATCAGATCGGAGATGTCTGATGTTTCCGGTGACGGAGATGTATCTCCGAATGTTACTGAACCAACGACGGCGTCGTATCCGTCACTGACTGTGTCGGCGTCGTACAAGGAGAGCGGCGGAGGGAAAAGCTCGTCGAAGAGAAGGCCAATTAGGCCGAGCTTCGACGCTGCGACCGACAATGAGTTCATAACTCAGCTACATGGCTCGGATCCAGTGAAAGTGGAGCTTAATCGACTAGAGAACGAAGTTAGAGGTTTGAAAATAAAACAATGCCTTGCTTCGATCTGATAGTTGATTATGCGTCGATTCAGTTATTTCTTGTGTATTGGGATGTGCAGACAAAGATCGAGAGTTAGGGGAATCACAAGCTGAGATCAAAGCCCTTAGGTTGTCTGAGAGACAGAGAGAGAAAGCTGTTGAAGAGGTTTCTTCTTCTTGTCTGATTTTTTTCTAAGGAAGTTCTTGTCTGAAATTTTGTGTTGTTGTTCTTGTCTGATTTTTTTTTTGTTTGGTTGTGTTCGTTTGAGATTTAGCAATTCTTTAAAGAAAGTTTCAATGATTTTCTTGATTTGTTTTTGGTAGATTCTTTTTTTCTTTTCTGGATTCAGCTAATCAATGATGGTTTGTGCTACATTCCACATCTGAGTTTAAATCTTTCATTCACCACAAATGGTTCAGTTGCATTTATCCCAAGTGCATTCAGAATCTTACTTCCACTTAGTTTTTTCGAACAATTTTTACATCATGTGTTTGTTCTTGCCTTTTATGTTTTAAACTGTCAGAGATTTGAAGACAGGACTTTTTATTTATACATTCTCTTTCTTTGGTCTAAGTAGTTGCAAGTAGTGAGTTTTCATTTATCTCCTTGACTGACTTTTCATCTTATGTGTCAATAGCTTACCGAGGAGCTTGCTAAGCTGGATGAGAAGCTCAAGTTGACCGAGTCCATTCTCCAAACGAAAGTATTGCTCGATATTCATTTCCTTAGCTCGATTATGTTACACCTTTCAATTTTTATACTGAGTTACACATATAATAACCGTGTTGCAGAATCTAGAAATCAAGAAAATCAATGAGGAAAAGAAAGCATCAATGGCTGCTCAGTTTGCTGCTGAAGCCACCTTAAGAAGAGTCCATGCTGCACAAAAAGATGATGACATGCCTCCAATTGAAGCCATCCTTGCTCCATTAGAAGCTGAGCTTAAGCTTGCACGATCAGAGGTATTTTTACATAGCCTTTTGAAGTCTCTAATTGCTTGCTCTCTACCTTCATTTAAGGATATTGAAAATTAATGGAATCACTGATCAACTGCTTTGTTTCTGAATAGATTGGGAAGCTTCAAGAAGATAACAGGGCTTTGGATCGCCTGACTAAATCAAAGGAGGCTGCCTTACTCGATGCTGAGAGGACCATTGAAGGTGCCCTGGCAAAAGCAGCCATGGTTGATGATCTTCAAAATAAGAATCAGGAGTTAATGAAACAAATAGAAATCTGTCAGGTTCTGTTGTTATCATCTTTCTCTTTGTATGTACTCTAAACACATTAGAGATGGATGGGATTTATCCCCTCCCCATCACATGTCGTTTTGCCAACAATCTGATTAAATTTATCTTATGTTTTAGGAAGAAAACAAAATTCTAGACAAGATGCACAGGCAGAAAGTTGCTGAAGTTGAGAAGCTCACTCAGACAGTACGAGAACTGGAAGAGGCTGTTCTTGCAGGTGGTGCTGCTGCAAATGCCGTGAGGGATTACCAGCGGAAATTCCAAGAGATGAATGTAACTAACTATACACACTTTACAAGACTGCCACAAAAAAAGTCATACAGTCTCTAATTTCTTGCCACAAGAGTTGTTTACTGATGAGGAAATTCTATTCATGCTGTCTCTTTCAGGAAGAACGTAAAACTCTAGACCGAGAGCTCGCACGTGCAAAGGTTACAGCAAACAGAGTTGCCACGGTGGTAGCAAATGAATGGAAAGATGGTAACGATAAAGTGATGCCTGTAAAGCAATGGCTTGAAGAAAGAAGGTTTCTACAGGTTTAATTAGATATCATGACCCTTATCCTAGATACTTAGATGCAAATTATCATGTCAACATTCTAACCTCTTGATTCTTAACTCTTTGCAGGGCGAAATGCAGCAACTTCGCGATAAACTTGCCATAACAGACCGAGCTGCAAAATCCGAAGCACAGTTAAAAGTAATGGATCTTATGCATTAGTCAGCTTCCTTCATTAGATCTTGTTACACAAGACAAGAAGTAAAATATTTGTTTGTGCAATTACCAGGAAAAGTTCCAACTGCGGCTTAAAGTACTTGAGGAGACACTTAGGGGAAGTTCAAGCAGCACCACCAGGAACACACCCGAGGCAAGAAGCATGAGTAACGGATCCTCTCGCAGGCAGTCGCTTGGTGGATCTGAGAACTTGCATAAGTTTCCATCAAACGGTTCTTTTTCAAAGAAAGCTCCAGTTTCTCAGATGAGACATTCCTTGTCTATTAACTCAACTTCTGTGTTGAAGAATGCTAAAGGAACATCTAAGTCATTTGATGGAGGAACAAGATCTTTGGACAGGGGCAAGGCACTCTTAAACGGACCTGGGAATTATTCTTTCAAAAAGGCTTCTGATGATGCTATTAAGGAGCCAGAGTCAGCTAATGGGTGGAAAGAAAGCTCGGAGGAGAAGCCACAAAGTGAAAACCCTGCAGCAGCAGCAGCAACAACTGAGGATAGCGTCCCAGGTGTTTTGTATGATTTGCTGCAGAAAGAAGTAGTTTCTCTGAGGAAAGCATCTCATGAAAAAGACCAAAGCCTCAAAGACAAGGATGATGCCATCGAGGTATAGTTTTTTTTACATGTGTTTCTACTGTTAGTGTTGGAAACGGAGTGAGTATGTGATAGTTTTGAGGTTTTGTAGATGCTGGCAAAGAAGGTGGAAACATTAACAAAGGCAATGGAGGTTGAAGCGAAAAAGATGAGAAGAGAAGTATCTGCAATGGAGAAAGAAGTAGCTGCTATGCGTGTGGAGAAAGATCAGGACAATAGAGCCAAAAGGTTTTCAAATAGCAAGACCTCATCCAACACTGCCCAGATTCTTGCAGCAAGGTATAAATTTAACTTTGTGTCCCTCATTTATATATATATATATTATTGTTTGATTATTCAAACTAAATATGGTGTCTGGATATGTGCAGAGCTGCTGGACGAAGCGGATTAACCAAGAGTAGCCAGTGAGATAGCAAGTAAAAGAATCTATATAGGCTCTTGTTATTTAACTTGTTTTTTTACTTTGTATTCCCATATAACTTATTAGCATGCTTATGATCCTATCGTCACACCTATAAAAAGAGAAGAGTTACAGAGGTTTTGTGAGGGTAGATGGGGTTTGGACTTGGTTAGAGAGATGAGAAGAGAAGAGAAGCCGAGGGAGGAGAGAAATGTTGACATTTTGGATAACATATTCATCTCGTTTTCGGAAGTTAGTAGCTGTGTGTGCGTGTGTATAGGTTAGAGAGCCTTTGTATTGGCTTGAGTTTGTGCAACTCTGATTCCTTATTTGTTTCTACTCTACTTTCAGTACTTGTGTGATTATTCGTTTGTATGTTTGGGGTTTGCTGATATATATTATTTTTATAAATGCTTTTATCCATTATACTTTGTTCTCTTTATTTTTATGAACTACAAGTTGACTAGTTACGTTTTAGAAGATTGGTCAATTATACTATTATAAATTATAAAAAGTACTACCACCGTTTCAAAATGATGCATTCTTTAGAGTTTTCACATATATTAAGAAATTACGTAAATTTAGATTATAAATGTATTATTTTTATAATTAGTTATTTTCCATAACTTTAACCAATCAAAATTTAGTAAACCAGTCAATGTTTTTGGAATCTATAATTTATCATTATTGCTTATATTGAAAATATAAAATATAGATCTTTTAGAAACAAATATTTTTTCTAAAACATGAATTATTATGAAACATGAGTGTTATATAGATGATTTATAGCAATAATTCTGATTAATTTATGAGAATTTATGTTTGATTGTATCATTTTTATCACTCTGAAACTTGTGCGTTTGCCTGCATCACCTTCATCACCCTGAAACTTGAATGTGCTATGAAATTTATTCCTGATTATATTCTTTGGACCATGTTGAACATCTTTGAAGATTGTTTACCTAGATATCTTGATTAAAAATTATTAACAAATCATTGGTTAAACTACTGGACTAAAAAAGTTTCAACATTGACTAGTTACGTTAAATCACAGTCAAATTTTTGAGAAAAACAGAAAAAAACACAACCTTGTGAAAAAAAAAAAACACAACCAAGAAAATATGGGCCTAATAACAAAAGCCCATTATAGGCCGAGATGATCCAAAGATTGAGCTAGGGTTTACTCACAAGTCCTGCCTCCCTCATACTAGTGGCATATAAATAGGGTAGTGATGAGCTCTAAACCTAACACCATTCATAACCTTCGTTGCTTCTTTCAACTTCATCTTCTAGTTTCTTTTATCGAATTGTGATTTTTCTTTCTATGAAGCTTTATTCGTTTTGATAAATATGTAGAAGTAGTTGCCTCCGATGATGATCAAAACATAACTTTCGTTCTTCCGAGATTTTAAATCATGCGGATAATTTATGGAGACCTGAACTGAGTGGAGGCATCGCTCTTTTTTTCAAAACTGTTCTTCGATTTTTTGTTAAATGTTTTTTGAAAATTAAGATTTTTTTTAAAAAAATATTTGAATGGAATACTCTAATGATGTTAAAACTATTAACTTTCGTTCTCCTGAGATTTCAATGTGCTGAAAAATAATTGGAGACCTGAACTGAAGAGTTTCTTACAAAACAAAGCATTGTTTTTTGTTCTCGTAAATTGTTTACTTATGTGATTATATCTAATTTTTTGCCTCAAAATTAGTATGGACTTTAGAGGTTGTATAGATCTTTGTGTATTTTTTTATCGAGGATTTGCTGGTTTAGTTAATTTATCTGGAAGATATGCTAGGTTTAATCAATTTGTTCTTAGTTTGCCTAGAAAACAAATTCGAGTAATGAAAACGCGTTTGCAACATGATATGTGATTAATTCAATAATCTATCCATTCAATAAACAAATATATGACAATCTCATGTCTAAATCAAATTATTGATTTTCCAAGACACTTGTTAAAAACCAATAAAATGAAAAAAAATCATAAAACAAATCCAAATTTGCGAAGTGTACTTGGATCATGAAGAGTCTACTACCTCCGATCTCTTCGCTTCCGTTCAGCTCTCTGCCTCTTGTCGTCTGCCCACTCACGATCATACAGCATTCTATACCAAAAGGTCAAGGGTTTTGTCCACCTATAGTTTGGCTAGCTCTCCTAACGGTTGTAAAGTAAATTACACAAACATACCTTGACTACTAATGACAAATTGTTTGATTTAGTATAGGAAATTTGATTGTTTATTTACTAATTTTCGCTACTAACATCATCAACATAATTTTGAAAATCGAAAAACTTTGTCAGTATTATAATTTCACAACATCTGACGGAAAATGTTTTCAGAAGCGAATCAAAATCATAAGAAACATCAAACGTTCAAATGCAATGTTATTAATAAACAGTGTTTTTGTCGGTTTCTCACCTTTTTTTTTAGTTATTTATCGAGTATTTTTGGAGTATATTCGATCCCGTTTGCGCGAGAAAAATTAGAAATTTTTGGTTTTCTTTTATTTTTTGTTCGGTTTTCGCCTAAAAACTCGAGCCTTGTGAGTTTTCACCTATATTGGATATTTTTCAGCCACTGTTCAGTCTACATTTCTTTTTACTTTTTATTAGAGATTTTTTTGGAGATTTGTTCCATCGGGGAGACAATGCTATACTCTATTTCTAGAGAAGATTTTTGAACCTCCTTGTTGATTTCTATTGATATTATGTTTTACTCAGTGATTTTTTTGTAATTCAATATCCATGTCTGAGTAATCTATTAGTTAGATTTAGGGTTCAAGAGAATTCATGGATTGATGATTGTGATTTGTTAGAATAGGAAATAATCGATCGGTTTCTTCATCTAGTTCTTAGTGTCTGATTGGATTGATCACCTTGTTCCTGATTCATAGGTTGTTTAATGTCACGGAAAATGTTCGATTAAATACCTGAATGAATCTAGATGAACGAAATATTTTTAACCAATGGAAGTTGTTGTTAGGAAGTTTTGTGAACTTATCAAACTTGTTCTTATTGCATGTTTAGCATCTAAATTTCAACGAAAGTTAGTCTTGAATATTCTAATACATATGGTTTAGTACTGCAGAAGAAGACTAATCTAATTAAGTAATTTGAGTTCAAGAACGGTTCTTAATACATTATATGTTGAACTTTCACATATAGCAATCTATGTTTTCTAAGATTTCTCGAGATTGACGCTTTTTATTCATAAATTTCCATCGTTTTTTACTTTCTACTTCTACATCCTTGCCACTGGAAACTAAAAATAAACTCTCATTTTATCTTAGCTTAACTTTACTCAAAGAGTCATTGTGTAACTTTAGTCTTTGTAAATTCAATCCTTAAAATACTACTCCCTCCGTTTCAATTTAGATGATGTTTTACAAGGTTTATGTTGTTTCAAAATAGATGATGTTTTAAGATTTTAAGGTATCTTTTGAGGTTTTAAGGTTAACTTTAACTTTATTGGAAACTGTTTAACCAATAAAATTTTACAGTTTTTTTTATAATTGGTTGAATGATTTTAAAATTATATCTTTAAAAGTACTTTCTAGATAAATGTAAATTTCTTAATCTTTGTGTAGGAAGCCAAAACTTCATCTATTAAGAAACGGAGGGAGTACTGTGTTTCAATGTGCACTTACTATATACTTTTAAAGGTAAATCTTGATTATATCAATTATATTATGTTAAAAATTTAAAATATTAATGAAAGTTTTGTATTTTAGGTCCTAATTTTTCTAACCATTACAATCAACACAATACATGTTATCGAGTAGATATTGTTATGTAATTAATATAGTTCGTGCAATTCTTAATAATATTAATTTTGTCCAAATATGTAGCAGTGTTAAACCTTGGTTAACAATAATGATTCCATTAATATATCACAGACCATTTTGACTTTGAAACAATGATGCCATCATCACCCACTTGTTAAATATCTAGAAGGCGGTTACGATATAATTGGAAGAGCAGTACTTAGGCATGAACCTCTCCGTTACCACCACAACATGCCTCCCATCTCCAATTAATTCAAATACTATAAAAACCATTCTAATAATAATAACAACTAAAAAAATCAATCAATAGATTTTAGTTGCGAGAATCCCAAATTAGCTAACGATCCAGAGATTCATTCGCTCCCTCAAAGAACCCATCACAAATACAACACACATCTCTCTCCAACGAAGAGAGATTTCATCAAACAATGTCCAACAACAAAAACCAATCCAACGGTGACTCACCGTACCTCCAAAAAACACGGTCGGGTAAAACCGAGATCCGAGAACTCGAGGCGGTTTTCAAAAAATTCGACGTGAACGGAGACGGAAAGATCTCATCGAAAGAGCTCGGCGCGATCATGGCGAGTCTAGGCAACGAGGTACCAGAGGAGGTGTTGGAGAAGGCGATCACGGAGATAGATCGGAAAGGAGACGGGTACATAAACTTCGAGGAGTTCGTGGAGCTGAACACGAAAGGGATGGATCAGGACGAAGTGATGGAGAATCTGAGGGATGCCTTCTCTGTTTACGATATAGACGGGAACGGAGCGATATCGGCGGAGGAGTTGCATGAGGTGTTGAGGAGTTTGGGGGATGAGTGTTCGATGGGAGAGTGTAGGAAGATGATTGGTGGTGTTGATAAGGATGGTGATGGGACTATTGATTTCGAGGAGTTTAAGATTATGATGACCATTGGTTCCAGACGTGGTAACGTCATGGCTGCTCAGTGGTGATGATTCTGTTGTCTTCCTTGTTTTCTTCATCCATTGTTATTATTCCATCCTTGTTTTTTTTTGTTCTTGTTCTTTGGGAGGATTGCGTTGCCCATTCAAGGTAACGTGATTTTTATAAAAACTTTTTTTTTTTTTTGTTTCAGTTCTGGTTATAATATAAGGGACTACAGTGAAAAGCTTTGTGAATAAAAATATTTTCATGATCTTTAATTATTTTAAAAGAATTGTGTAACATAAATGAAGTGTATATTTTAAATTTCTAAAGCTAGATTGGGTTAGTGTTAATCTAAAGTTTTGATTCCAAAAACTTTTATATGAGGATTATCTGGTTCATTTGGGAAGCTGCAGTGACTACGAACTAATCCACATTGCACCGCATGCAAAACAATGAGTATTAACCAGGCTTCGTAGCCTGGTGGTAAAGGAACCTCGGCTGAGGTGTCCGCCACCCGACTTCGAACCCCGGCCACTACATAATTTACCTGCGGAGTTGGTGTGGCGCTCCAGACCACTTAGCGTAACCAGGGGCCCTTAAGTGCACGCTTAAAAATCCTGTCATGGCATGGGCTTAGGCCCGGTGGGCTAGTCGATCACGCTTTGTGGTCGGATACTGGGTTATCAAAAAAAAAACAATGAGTATTGTTGGGTGTGCCATGACTCATGAGGCAAACTTAAGTATTGAAAAATTGAGTTCGCTTCCGAACCCGTCCTATCCTCAAATCGTATGTTTGAGGAACATATATATATTTCGTTGATGTTTCTTGACATCAAGACACTCTCTTCAATGGTTTCAAATAGGTGTGGAGTATGGCTCACATTTGTTTGCTAAAGCTCGTAGTCTGCTATGTCGATTGTCTTTTATACGTGCAGAACCTGAAGTGCTCTTTTGGACAATACTTTGTAAGATGATATTCAAATAGTACTCTATCCAACTTTTTAGTACGATGTTGAATTATGTTCTATTTGGATATCAGGTTGGGTCGAGTTTTAATTTCAGTTCAATACCAATTGGTTTGATATTTGCTTAGATTTTAAACGAGTGAAATTTTTTCGTCTGTGTGCTTTTGGTTTTCGACTTTTGAAAATAAAGATAAATAGATTCATATAGTTAAAATGTGCGCAATTAATACTAATGTGAAAAATTGTGTGAAATTATTACTATACGATACTTGTGGTGTGGAAATAAATTGTTTATCTTTTTTGTTCAAAAGGAATTGTTTATTATCCTTTTGTTCAAAATGAGTTGTTTATTTTAGTGTGTCTTTCATTGGTCTGGGCAAAATATCTGGACCCGAAGAACCGACCCGAAAATCAGAGTTCCGAACTCGATCGGACTCGGGGTAAATAACTGAATGGGTTTTCAATTGATGTATCCGAAGAACCGGTACTGAACCCGATCCGAACCGAGAACCGAATGAGTATCAAAGATATCTGAAATGTAATTATAGATCTTAAAATATTAGTTATAATTATACTTATAATTAATTGAATATTAAAATTAAAATTATAAATTAAATATATTAGTTATTTTTGTTCATTTTTGGATAAAATAATATTGTTTGGATATAAATACTCAAATACAACCGTGTTAAATATTTTTTATTATTTTTTTGTACTCTTTAGTAGTTATTTTTTATTTTTTTTGTACTCTTTAATAGTTTGGTTACAAAATAACCGAATCAAATCGGGTAATATGGTTACCGTGGATACAAATATCTGAACCCGTTTCAGATACATTGGTTATTTGATTATTTTCAGGTTCCTAATCATAAGAACCGAATCCACTCGGATCTGGGAGAAACCGACTCGAACCTGACCCGGAATTTTATAATACCCGAATAAGACCTAATTTCAAAGCCAAAAAATCTAAAAGAACCGATCCGTATCCGATCGGGTACCCGTACCCGAATGCTCATGCGTAGTCTTTCATATGCAAAAAGTAGTTATCAACTTAGTAAAGCCCATTAAAGATCTGCAGGCGTATTACCCGACCCGAATAGAAATTAAACCCGGTCTATTCGCTCTGTTCCGGATCTATCTCCATCTCCATCTCCCTCTAGCAACACTGGACCGGGTCCGCCGTCCGCGTCGTTGCAAGTCATGGCCACTTCGAAAATGGCGATGACTTCTCTAGCATCTCACATTCGTCCCTTCACATGCTTAGCCGCGTCTCAACCATCTCGTCTAGCACCTCATCCACCGGACCTAGTCCGTTGGATCAAGAGAGAAGGCGGCTTCGTTCACCACGCCGTCAAGCTCTCTCAGGATACTCCTTTCGGTATCGGTCTCATCTCCACCGAGCAAATCCCTCAAGGCACAGACCTAATCGCTCTCCCTCCTCACGTCCCCTTACGCTTCGAATCAGATTATGCGCCGCCGTCTCCTCTCCTCGCCGCTTTAGCCCGTCGAGTTCCCGGTAAGCGTAATATCTTCCTCTTGTTCAGTGTTCTTAGCTAAATAGTTTGATTACTGGTGGATTTTAGAGAACAATCAATGGATTATTCAGTCATCTTGAATCTGAAGCTTAGCTCATAGAAGTTTAACTGTGATTCAGTGGATTATCTCAGATATATCTTTGTGGTATTCATCTTGAATCGCGAAGCTTAGCTCATTGAGTCATGTTTTGGATGATTGATTTGGCAGAGGAGTTGTGGGCAATGAAACTGGGATTGAGACTTTTGCAAGAAAGAGCCAATGCTGATTCTTTCTGGTGGCCATACATTAGCAATCTTCCTGAGACTTACACCGTTCCCATCTTCTTTCCCGGAGAAGACATCAAGAACTTGCAGTATGCACCTCTTCTCCACCAGGTTAGATAAGACCTCTGAACCTTAATCGAGATGAGTGAGTCTCATTCTCTACTGTTTCAAGTAGGTGATGGAAGATTTGTTGTGTTCTTTGGGAGCAGGTCAATAAAAGATGCCGTTTTCTTCTTGATTTTGAGAGAGAGATTAGACAGACTCTTGAAGATGTTAAGGCTAGTGATCATCCTTTTAGCGGTCAAGATGTGAATGCATCCGCACTCGGGTGGACCATGTCGGCTGTTTCGACTAGAGCGTTTCGTTTGCATGGTAATAGAAAGGTTCAAGGTGGGTCTTCTGATCATGTTCCCATGATGCTTCCTCTGATAGATATGTGCAACCATAGCTTCTCACCGAATGTCAAGATCATTCAAGAACAGGGCGGTTCTGACTCAAACACCCTTGTTAAGGTTCTGTCCTAGATCTCTGTTTCTTAAGTGTTTTTATTTTATTTATCTCACTCTTTCTTTGTGAATCAGGTCGTTGCAGAGACTGAAGTTAAAGAAAACGATCCGTTGCTACTCAATTATGGTTGCCTTAGCAACGATTTTTTCCTGTTGGACTATGGATTTGTGGTTGAATCAAACCCATACGACACCATTGAGCTTAAATACGATGAACAACTCTTGGACGCTGCAAGCATGGCGGCTGGTGTTGCTTCCCCAAAATTCTCTTCTCCAGCTCCATGGCAACATCAGTTGCTTTCCCAATTGGATCTAGCTGGCAAAATGCCAAACCTCAAGGTATTCAAACTCTACATCTCTCTAACTCAGATAGCTGAAACAGTCTTTATTTCATAAAAGAAGAATCAAAGGAGAGAAGCTGAACCATATCTCTAACTTTTCTTCTTATTCTGATAGGTAACCATAGGAGGTCTAGAGACAGTAGAGGGACGACTATTAGCAGCCATAAGAATACTGCTTTCCGGTGAAATGGTAGAAGTAGAGAAGCATGACTTAGACACGCTCAGATCTTTATCCTCCATAGCCCCTCTTGGAATTGCCAACGAGATTGCCGCTTTCCGAACTGTAATCGCTCTTTGTGTGATTGCATTGAGCCACTTTCCGACAAAGATAATGGAAGACGAGGCTATACTGAAACAAGGTGTTTCAGACACAGCACAACTGAGTATTAAGTACCGAATCCAGAAGAAATCAATGATCATAGATGTCATGAAAGACCTCACACGAAGGGTTAAGTTACTATCAGCTCAGGAGACACCAAGTGCTTCGTAATGATGATAAACATCATCTTGTAAGTTCTTTAGGCTTTGCTTGTTTCAAAACCTCAAATTTCAAAGATGAATCTGTTTAAGATCGTTCACTTTTGCAAACATATAATGATCGAGCCTTTTCTATGAACAAGTTGTGGTTTATCCCATCAAAGATTAGAAGAGAAGCAGAAGATTTGTTGATACAGGATATTAACCAGGAGACTCATGACATTGACTAAACATATTTACATTGGAAGACAAAAGAGAAAGCCTAAAATACACAAGAGGATATGTTATCAATTCCCAACGGTGATGGGTCTGTTGTCTCTCTGCCCTAACCCAAGGGGAGAACGCGAACGCTGTGGACCTGTGATATGGTGAATCACCCTCAGCATCTCCGGCTGATGAATCTTCTCAAACTCTTTCTTGATCTTCACTACTTGACTATGTACAGGAAGAACACAATCATCTCCATGATTGGCCTTCTTCTTGTTCTCCATCACAAACCGGTACTGAAGCAGCCAGAAGACTTCTGTTTGTATGGTCCTTATGATGTTTGGGGTTTTACTTTCACGCGGGATGCATGTTTATAATAATAACAATCTTGAACAAAGGTGGACACGAGTTGTTGATGAAGTAGCAGGGAAGTTAGGTTGGTTGGCAACGCCAAATTAGTCTCTTACCTACACATATCTCTCTCTCTCTTTGTGTGTTATATAATATATGATGATAGTTTTAAGAATTTGTAATGATCTAAAAGAAAGAAGAGCCGTATCATTCTTCCTTATAAACAGCATGAAAAAGGAGGGTTAATGTTGGGTGAGTTTTGTTTACGTGTTTCCAGTAAAGACATGACATTTGTGATTTAGTGATGATTACTGGTACGTATTTTCTTTCTTTAAACCGAAGACCAAGACTCTTCATGATGAGTTTGATGTTTTTATTTATTTGGTGAGTGGTTCCAATGTTTAGAAGCTAAGCAAATTGATTTGATTTGAAAAGTCGAAAGAGACTTGAAACTACTTGTTAGGAATTTACTTTTGTTTGACGAGAGAAGACTTAGCAAAGGACTTCTTAGAAGATTCTAATTTTGTTTCTTTCATTAAAAGTAAAGATAAAATCGATTTCTTTATATTTTTGAGTGGTTAGCAGAACTCATAGTTTCCTAAACTGGGATTAGTTTTCAACTTTTGATAATATTTGTGACCGGTTTAATGCTGACGGCCGACGGAGATGCAGGCGAAACCAGAACTCTCGTGTTTGGACCATCGGAAACATCGTCTCCTCCCCCTGACTTAACTTTCCCAATGTCGTGACCTCAGTTATAGCTGACGCGAGAAGCTCACGAGCAGCGTTTGACTCTGTCTCAAAAAGGTTAAGGTTTCGAATTGTAATAGAAGTTGTGTTGCAAATCAAATAGATTATGCAGATCAAATACAGATCAAGCAGATCATGTAGGAGAATAACAGATAAAGCAGATCAAACAGTTTAGTACAGCTTAGAATGACATAAACAGTTCAAATAAAATAGATCATATATAAAAAAAATTAATGAAAAGAGATGTATTTTGTTAATTGCTAATGTTTTTCGTATTATGATTTTAAAAGTATAATAACATGGCTTTAGTTCAATATTTACTACTATTTATGTATTGTACTATATAATGTATTTTAATTTTTATTCTAATTATTATTGTTTAAGTAGGTAATATATTTTATTTGAATTGTTTTTACCATTTTAATTATAATAAATTGTTTAATATGCTTGATCTGTTTTTTTGACACATGATCTGCACTTGATTCGTTTGATTTGTATAGTGGACGAGAACCACATGTCAGATCTCTTGCTTTTTTCACAAAAATACAAAAAATTGAAGTGCATGCAAATCTTCCGCTGACTATATTTTAAAAGCAAAAAAACGTGAATGGTGCAAGAGAACTGCCTTTGTACTATCCCTCCATTCATAACCAATGGCCAATGATCACAAACTTTAATTGTGCAGATATCTCCTTAATTTAATCTATATATCTGCTTGTTTGTTCATTCTAGTCATTCTTCATAATACTGCGTGAATGGCCTATCCTCTTTTGATTGCTTCTTCATAATGGCAACTTGTTTTTGTTTTTCTCTGGTATAACGTCAAACCGGTGATTGGGCCACATCAATTTAGTGGTTTGCACAAAAGCTGCAATACTATTTTGACCAAGCAACAAAGACAAATCACTATAGTACAAAGAGAACCACGTTTTTTCCACTCAAAATTGCGCATTATGAAGGCATCTAATTGAATCAAACTATTGACGAATAACCAAACAGTAACTACCCACTTATACTCATGGCATTGGCATATACCTTTGAACATTAGAAACCATTGAAGGGTCCAAACTTGTTCGAAAATGTGCTGTATGTTGTAAAATGTCATCGAATCAATAATCTGGCTTGTTCTTGAAGCTATTCTCTCATATACTATATCGTAATATATCCTCATCTACAAGACTAATTTATACCAAATCTTTAGAAA
This sequence comes from Moricandia moricandioides, assembly GCA_905132885.1. Lineage (NCBI taxonomy): Eukaryota > Viridiplantae > Streptophyta > Magnoliopsida > Brassicales > Brassicaceae > Moricandia > Moricandia moricandioides. The sequence continues at coordinate 31,298 of CAJHQQ010000755.1, forward strand.
TGTGCATTAAGATATTAAAAACGGCTAAATTCCAAAACCCTCAAGAATATTATCTATTTTTATTTGTTTTGGAAAAGAAGGGAATCCGATTCATCCTCATCGTTTCATGTTGCCTTCAAGTACCATATATCATCTCCTGTATAAATATAACATCCAATAGTTTTCAAAGGTATCTCTAACAAAACCATACTCAGAACAACTAAAAGGGTTTATAATTTGAAGAAAAGTATGGTACTTGAAAACTCCTCTAATCACAAATCTCATCATCATCATCATCGCAACTCGATGAAAGAGTTCCGAGTTTCCTATGCAGCTGAAGAGCCAAAACAGGTCTCGGAGTGTGTGGATATGAGGAGGACAAAGAGCGAGAAGGTGAGTAGGAGAAAGACTACAAAAGAAGAGAACGTTGACAAGGAAGCAGAGGCCTTCATCAAGTTTGAGCATAGCAAGTGGTTGACTGAGAGCAGCTAGCTAGCTAGCTACTCCATTGACTACGAGTGTAAGAAACAATAACTCAATTTCTTGGAACACATATTATCATATTCGTTATAGAAAAACATATTATCATATTCATATGTTTAAACCATTTACCACGTTTTTTTGTTCTTCCAGAGTTCTCTCCTTTAGCATTCAGTTGTAAGAAAATAAATCCCTCTTTCAAAACAAATAGACCTTTGTCAACAATTATGCCCAAATTATAATTTAATTATGCATTTATGCTTACAAGTTTGAAAAGAGAAAAACGACAACAATAGAACTTGGATACACATACATAAACAGATTTAAAAAATAAAGGATAACCAAAGGTCATTAACTCAATTGAGAAAGGATCTCGGCCATTGTGTCAGAGGTCCCCGATTTGAATGACAGCTAAGACGAAACCAATATTACATGCTGTGGTTTCAGGACTAAAAGAATTAGAGTTTCGGTTCGGATCTCCTAGTAATTCAAAAAAAAAAAATATTAACGTTACTTAAAGATTCTCAAATAAGTTATTTTGCTATATATCAAATACATTATACAAAAAAAGAATTATAACAACTGTCTACGGAAAAACACACTGTGTTTCGAGTAGAAATACATTGTAACTAATTACAGTTCAATTTTTTTTTGAGAAAGTGTCAATTTTAAAGAATTCGGAACTTTAAATAATCTGAAAAAGGCAAGTGAGTTGCTGATTGTGTTTCTAAACATTCAAAAAGAGTTGTATCTCTTGAAATAAAACAACCACTCAATTGATTTCTCAACAAAGATGATGATATTGTATGAGAAGAACATCAAACTCTTTACAGAGTCTATTCGTATAGATTTACAAAGCTTCTTAATCGTGGATCATACATAGTCTAATCGAACAATGATTATGCAGTACTACCAGAGGTCATCTAAGTGAAAGTATGCTTATTTTAATTGCAGAAACTAAGGGACAATGCCTTATTCGAGTCAGAAACTATCAATATAGAGAGAATGAGCGAGTTCTTAATTGTGGATCCTACTGGCACTATCAAATAATGTATAAGAAGCGTTACCAGAGAATTAAAAAACAGAGGAAGTATTACAATCAGCAAAAGTACCTTCTTACTATTATGATAGAGCGTATGAATGACTCGTATTAAATTGTGGTTTCTATAGATATTCTGAATGGAACAGTGAAAATAAATTTATTAATTGTACAGAAATAGATAGGAAAACTCAACAGAGACAGTAAACTCAGCGGATACATGAGAGACATGAAATTCACCATAAACTCTTTGTAACATTCCGACTTGTGATATACAGAAACTCATTGTAACATCCTCACTTGTGATATATGAAAAGATTTTTAAAAATTGATTTAGTTACCTATGTCACCAAAGTTTACTTATTTTCTTTTGTCATACATCCATTTAAAATTTAAGGGTTAAGTGGGATTGGACTGGAGTAGTGAAATGATGGATGACCTATTGGGAAGTGATTCGCGATACCGTGCGAGTGAGGCCAAAACATGAGAAAATATTAGGTGGTGATTGCAGGGTCAATAAACAATTATTCCGAGTCTTAGAAAATTTACGCACTGACTGTTGGAACGGGATGGACTCATGGGTCGAGAAAGCGGATGTGGGTGACCCATTAGCCGTGGGCGGTGGGGATATTACAAATGGTATCAGAGCTAGTTAGCCATCTCGGTTCTGACCCGAGAGGCGTCTTGATATCTGTCTTGGGACGCAACGAGGACGTTGCATTCTTTGAGAAGAGATCAATTGTAATATCCCGAGTTGTGGTATATGAAAAGGGTTAAGAGAATTAATTTGACTACCTATGTTACCAAAAAATTGATTTATCTTTTCCGTCACACGTCCGTTTAGAACTCCAAGGTTAAGCGTGCTTGAGCTGGAGTAGTGAAATGACGTGCGACCTATCGAGAAGTGATTCGCGATACCGTGTGAGTGAGGCCAAAAAACGGGGAAATGTCGGGTGGTGATTGCAGGGCCAGTAAGCAATGATTTTGAGCTTTGAAAAATTTACGCACCGACTAGTGGAACAGAATGGAGCCTATAGACCGAGAGAGCATATGTAGGTGGTCCATTAACCGTGGACAGTCATGACATTACACTCATCCTGTACAGTATTTGTAGAGAAATAGACAGAAAAATAAAAAACTCAACAAAGCCATAATAGAGAATAAGATCGCTTGCAAAGGATTGCAACAACAAAGAAATTAAAAATCTAAGAAAAAGGTAAAAAAAACAAAGGAAATAAAGGGAGAAGGCCTCAAATAAATCTAACAACCGATAAAATTCTTTCAATATATATACTGAAAAATGTGACTTTTACAGGAAGATGACTTGTTTATAAGGCGCCTTAGGCGAAGATGACCTGTTTAAGAGATGCCTTTGTATAGTTGTGACTTGGTAGGGAAGAGGTCGATTGGTAAAGTAAATTAATGACGTCATAGTCTCATCTTAAACAAAATTTAATCCAATAGATTATATTTTTACGATAGACTCCACCATTGGATATTATTTTTGTTCATATAAACAAACGGTGACTCGACGATTGTATTTTCAATATGACACTATTAAAAAAAGTTATAGAAAAATTATAGTAAAAGACATACCGTAAAAATTAATTTAAATTAAAAATAGTTATAAACGGAAAGTATTATAAATAGTTATGAATAAAATATGTAATAAACAATCATAAGTAAAATAGGAATAAAATACGCAACCTTTCAACATTAATAAGAATTACTATTATTAATAGATAATCAAATTATTGTATATTATCATCCCTTAGTGTTTCAACCTTAAATAATGAGAAATTTTCATATTTACCACATTATTCGTATTATTATTTATCTTTACTTTCGCTAAAAAAATATTTTCGCAAATACTTATTTCTTAAGAAGCAAAAGATTCTTAGATTAATTAGAAACGTAAATTCCACATTCCAAAATATTATCTCACCTTTAATTCTAAACTCTAAATCTTACAAAAATTAACCCTAGGATTATAAGTGTTTTTTTCTCTTTAAAAATGAAGGTAAAAATTAAGGTTCTAAAAATTGGTATAGACGGCGCCTAGGCGGCAACTCGGTCATACCCGAAACAAATTTTCTAAAATCTGATTTATGCAGACTTATACGATTCACATCAATTTAAACTTTTGAAATCACTTAAAAACGATCTAAATTAGTCTAAATATGTTAGTTTAAGCACTAATGTTACTATAGATCCATAAATTTGTCTAATTTATTTTATTTTAAAACTAAAATATTTCATATATTTCATATATTTCATATATTTTATATTTTTATTTAAAAACTAAAATATTTCATATAAGTGCCATATACATATAAAATAATCAATAATTCGTTAAAGCCGAGGCCTTGCCTAGACTCCGAATAATTTCTCTAATCGTTAGTCCTCTAAAAAGCGTCTAGTTATCACCTAAGAATTTTTTGAATATTGATAATAATAGTTAAGGTAAACATGAAAAATGATATTAAGAATGTGGTATTTTAGACAATTTCTCAAAAATAATTGACATTTCTTCTATATACAGTGGTGTTTTCAACATACTACGTGTTTATTTTTTATTTGCAGAAGTTTGACATAACCATCATATTAAATTTATCTCTAACATCGACAATTTTTTATTTTTATTCAATTTAATATAATAACCTATGAGCTGGGCCAATTAACAGATTTTATAGGCAGATAACAAAAAAAAAATCTGGAGTCAAATTCCTTTTTGATTTATTTATTTGTAGAGTCTACCTTGATGTAAACTACTGGATTGAAAATGTGTGAGATCACTCCTCTTGGGAAATGTATTCACACGGCTTAGGTGTATATTCTTTTTATGATTATCAAAAACAAAATGTATTCAATGGTGAATTGTTCAAACTTATAACTAAGTCTTCAATTGCTATTAACAGGTTATCCTTAAAACCACGTCATTCACAAAGCTTAAGGATTATACTTTGTTGTGAATATCTGAGTAAAATCTTTCTATGCGAAAATTAGAGAGAAAACGATATTGAGAAATATATCCTTTGTCTAGGGTTTCTTTATTATTGTCTGAATGAGTAGTACAAACTCTTGCGACAATTTTATATAAGCCTCAAAACCAATACAAATAGAAATATGAGAACTATAATGTCTTTATTGTTCTCGAAAAAATAAATACTAAACTCTAGATATACCGTACCTTCGGCCTCTGTCATTCCTCAACTCACTCAAAATGATACTTTTGCCAGTACACTTAAATTATAAGTCACTTAAGAACAACATAATTTTTTAGCGATTATCATAAACAAATGTATTCAATGGTGAACTGTTCAAACTTATAACTAAGTCGTCAATTGCTATTAAAGAAAGTGCAACAGGTTATCCACAAACCCCACGTTATTGTAAACAAACATATTACTACTGAATTTTGACATTTAATTAATGAATATGTGTTTGATTTTCTTGACTCCAGTAATTTCAATTGTCTATTTATACAACTTAAAATTGATTTAACATGTTATAGAAGAAGAGATCACTAATGGCGATGAAGAAAATACAAACATGTCTTCTTATACCTTTTTTTTTGAAGGCTTGTCTTCTTATACTTCTATGTTTATATCATGTTCAAGTCACGCAGGCTACACACCCTCACATTGGTCAGTATTTTTGCTACATAAGAATTTAATGTTTTAGTATTTTAAACACTTTCTTTAGCCTTGGAAAAATATCAAAATTCTAACAATACTGCCATCGTCTTTGGGTATTCTTTAGGGAAAGAAAATTCACATATCATCTAGTAAAAAGTCACTAAAACTACCTAGATTCGTATTTTTAAGATGTATAAAGAAATTCAAAAAAGATAAGATAATTGTGTTTCAATCTTCAAAAATGCCTACAATTGAGTCATTTGTTTATTTGTATGGGCTGGACTAATTGACTGATTTTAGAGGCAACAAACTAAATGAGTCTATTATGGTATATATAAAACTTTGTAAGTTATATTATTTTGTCTACAGAACTGAGATCTTAGTGATAGTTTTAAAATATATTTTTGTAACTGATAATTGTTTTGTGTAATTTTTTCAATGTATCGAATTCGTATCCTCCGTGCTTCAACAGTTGCTCCCCCTTCTCCATCGTGTGGATCTCCTACTGGAAGTGTCGATGCCAGAGGAACAGCGCCTCCTTGTAGACTTCCACCACCTCATGCAGGATAAGGGGTGTTCTATTTGTTTTTTGGTTTTTGGTTTATGAATAATATATTAATTATACAACTTGGTCATGGATGGTTTGATAAAGCTTTGGATTAGGCTACTATTTAAATATATTATGTATTTTCAAAGACAATTCGGTTTTAAATATGTTTTATTCGGTTTGGAATCGGATATGTAAATATAATACAGTAATCCAATTAAACTATATTAAAATATAGTTTGATTTTGGTTTGCTGAATCGATTGGTTTATCTGGATTAAACATCCTTGTCTTGTAAAAATATAGTTGGATTTTGGTTCATTGAATTGAATCGATTGGTTTATCTGGATTAAACATCCCTGCATGTCACAGAAGACAAAATCAAGAATCAAATGTCCAAGGGTTTAATAGAAATTAGGACTCGACCTTTTCTGGTATGTAATATAACGTGGTGAACTGGTTTGTCAAACACATAATTCTATAAATATCATCTGTTTTGTAATATTTTTATCTAATAAATTATGAGATTTAGCATACTTTTTCTAACAAATATGTAAAATAATGTAGTGTAGTTGGACTTTATTGAATCGGCCTAATCATCTTAAAACCAACTAAATCGCCATCTATTGGATTCGGAAAATTTATAGTCAGTTGTCAGAGTCTGAAACTGGTAGGTACTTTAAAAGAACACATTGGCAAAGCATTCGTTCCGTAAGATGTTATAGGTAGTTTAAAAGAACACATTTTCCTAGGAAAGTTAGAGAAATCTCATATTAAAAGCCTAATATTAGTTTTAAAAATTCAACTGTTAGCAGCAAACAAGACAAAAAAAAATTATTAGTTGTCAGAGTCTCGTTAAAGCACTATGGTTGTATAGATCATTATCGTAGTTCGTTTGATCAGTTTAGATTCAGATAATCCAACAAGATAATTACACAACTGCAGTGACAATCAACCAAAATCAAATTATATTGTTATGAAAATGGAGGTGTTGCAAAATTTCCCATATATGTCGATGATTATCAACATCAAAGACGGCAACTACCATTTTCTAAATAAACTTGAGAGAATAATAATAATAATACTTAAGAAAATGATGGAATGTTGATGAAATAAATATATACCAAATAGTGTGCCATGTGATCTTTTCGTCGCCAAAATAAACATTTATGTTTCATTTCTTATATAATATTTGAAAGTTGATTGAAATACTATAATTTGATATCACTTTTCAAAATACACTCAATCAAAAAAAAAATTCTAACATTTAAATTTAAAATTTAGTAATTATTGTTTAGCATTTACTATTTAGATGATGGTGTTGAGTTTATAAATTCTTTCAAATAATTCTTAAATATCTATATTTTAGAAGGATTAATTTATTTTTATCACAAGTTTAGGGTACTTATAAAAATAGTTATATTTTGAAGGTAATTTGAAAAGTAATATTAAATTTGTGTAAAATTAAAATTCTCTTAATGCATTATGAAAAATTAGAAGGATATACTTGATTCTTGATGCCCTCCATCATTGTTCCCGCGATAACCAGAAGACCTGAAAGGAACCGATCGTACCCGAACAGAAGACCCAATGCCTAGACCTACTCTTTCCTATTGTATTTTGTGAGAATTTTATAAAAGTTATATTTTTTGAGCTCGTGAGACTTAAGAATTGTTTGGTAGATTTTGGCTATATTAATAGTATAGATTTATAAAGTGTTTTAATAATTTTAAGCTTATATTAAATAACAAATTTTATTTTAAACCCTTTTATAAAAATGATTTAAGGTAGAATACATAATTTTCTTTTTTACATATGGTTTGTTAAAGTGTTTATATTAAATTTGTTTTTTTTTTAAAAAATATTTGGATAAGATGACATAGTATTGTATGATGTCTGATATATGCTAACTTTTAAATGAGTTTCGAAATCTATTAAAGTTAATAAAATTAATGGATTTAAATAGCATATCTACAGTATATTCTTTTAAAAAAAAATATTTTGTAACAATTGGTTTTTAAAAATAAAGTGAAAATATAAGAAGATTAAATTTTTGATTTGTTTTAAATTTTGTTCTCTTTAAAAATAAGGCTCAAACTAATGATATATTTTTGTAAACAAAATTATTTTTATAATAAATAAGAGTATTGACTAAAGTATTTTTAGAAGAATATAAAGTAAATTATATGGTATAATGTTTTTGTTTACAGATGATGATAAAAAAAAGATTGACTATACCAAAAAAACAGCTTGATTTCTTGGTATAAATATATTATGGTTTTATTAAATTGAGAACTTATTTAAATATATATTATTACATATATATATATATATATATGCTAAAAATCTGATTTATTTGTTATAAAAATTGGTAACTTAGATAAGATATTTATATAAATTTTTGGTCAAATTTTAGATGAATACTTTTAAAAGCTGTTTATTTTGATATATAAATATTATATCTTTTTAGAATTACGAAAATCTAGAATAGCTTAATAATAGTTTAAATAATCATTGATTAGTTTAAAACTTAAAAAAAATTGATTGGCTGTTATTCATATGTTTTGAAATTGTCAAACAATTATTTTCGAGAAGCCAAAATAGATAAATAAATACTGAAAATGATTAGTTATACAGTTTGAAAATGAGTAATATGCTACTGCATGGGATACAAAAATATTTCTAATATACTAATGTATATGTACTAAAATATAATATATTGTTGTACTATTATACATTTGAGAGTGTAGAAAATTATTCGATTTGGACAGATTCATTTGAAAACCACGAAAAGTAATCAATATATTTGAGAGAATAGAAATTTACAATAACTACATGAATGCAAAAGCTACATACCTATATTGACATATATACAAAACTTCTTTGCAAATGGTATTTGGTAAATACCTAAAGGACATATTTTTTAGTAGACCATACTAGATTTTAACCCGCGCGGACACGCAATATTTATATTTAAGTTTTATGACAAATTGATAAATATTTATTCCTATTTGGTATTTTATATTATGTAACTTAATATGTCTTGTTTGATATTATTAATATATAATTATATATAATTTTATTCATATTTTTATTTTTATGAAACAACAAATATTAATATATAATTTATTTGTATTTTAATATATTATTAAAAAAATTAAAATAAATATAATCATATAAGAATTAAAATAGAATAATTTATCAATTTAACCCATTTTATTATTTTTTGATGTTTTCTAATGATAATAGATTAAATTTTGTTTATAATTCTTATTGATAAAAAAATATTTTTAAGATTTTATAATTTAAATAAAATACATTTCTTTTATTTAATTTACAAATATATACCATCAAGTATAAACTAAAAAATCATAAAATATAACTTTTTATCTTGTATAATTTATTTTTATTAAACTTAAATGTATATTTTTAACTTTATAATTTAAATTTATAAATTAAAATACTATATAATAAAAAGATTTCTTCTTTATTTAAATTTAAATAATACTAATTTATGATATTTTAATAATAATTATGAATTTAATGAATTATTTAAATTAATAATCAAAATATTTTATAAGATTTTGTTACAGTAAAATAGGAAATATTCAAAAATAAATAATTTATAGTAAAATATTCCTTATGTGTGATAGTATATTTTTTAATTATCTAATATATAAATCTTATTTTTAACATAATAAAAATTATTAATGAAATGGTCAAATAATTTTTTATTAGTAGATAAAATATGACTCTATTTAATAGATTAAACTAGAATAGAATCCGCACCATGCGCGGTTAAGTTTAATTTTTGTAGTTATACATTTATTTTACTTTATAGATTTTTTAAATTTGTTGTTTCTACCTTTTAGAAGAATCGTATCTCGTCACGGAGCTCTGAATATCTAATATAAGTATTTGTATATGAAGTGACAGCGAGAAGTCTACACCAACTCTAACTTTAATGTATCAGTTTTACCTACTAACCTTAACCTTAATTTTCCATCCATTTCATATGGTTTGAGATCTTTTAAAAAATTAATTTTTATATGATTATATTAGTAAATATATGATATGTCAAAAATTGGATTTAAAATATATAACTTCATTTATAATTGATTAGTTTTTCGAAAAATTATAAACTTCAAAGAATGTAAGATATATGAATTGTTTATTATATAGATGTGATTTTATTTTCGAAATACAAATGCGTTGGTTTCCGATTAATTAATATCTAATCTATATTATTAAAACAGTTAATTCTTTTTATTTACAAATTTAGCATTTGCATTTATAATAAATTAAGTACTTTATTTTTGTCTATCTTTTTATTTATTTACATATATTGACACTGCATTTAAAATAAATTTAAATTAAATAATTACAATTTTAAAGTTTATCTAACTAAATCGATATTCATATATTGACCATTAATTTTTAGCATATTTTTTCATTGTAAAATAAAATTAATAAAAAACAACATGTTAATATATGGATAATACAATTATATCAAACTGCATCAAGTTATAAATTTTTAATATAATATTATGTACAAATAAAAAATATTATCAAACATATATATTATAATATAATATATTATACTCTATATGTAAATTTCAAAGCATAATAACTATACATGATATTTTTTATAAAACAAACGGTGTGTGAGTTTACGTTCAAGTTAAAACAAACACCCGCGCCGGGGCGCGGATCAAATTCTAGTTTGATTTAAATTAGTTAAACATATTTATGATAAATTACATGTATAAATAAATATGTTATATCATGTAATGTAAATGATTTAGATGAACATGTGTTTAATGGTCCAAAATTAAAATATAACATATGAAAAGTAAAATATGACTCAGATTTAATAGATTAGATATATTGTAATATCTTTTTTTTTAAATATAAAGAAATATTTAAAAGAATTCTAACAAATTCTTTTTAATATACTTTTAAAATAATTATTTTAATTTTAATTGTCAGTAAAATATAACTAAATATTTTATATGTTTTTACAAAATTATTTTAAAATAAAAACTGAATTAATATTAATTTATAATTATATTTTAATGATAATTATAATTTATATTAATTAATTACGAAAATAAATTTTAAATAGATTTTAAAAAGATATTGCTAGGATTTAAAAAAGAAAACTGTTTAATTGCTTTTGATTAAGATATTAAAAGATATTATAATTAAATTATGTATATTTGAATTAACATTCTAGTAGATGGTCTAAATAAAAATATCACACATTAAAAAGTCATAAGACTCTAATTTAATAGTTAGACTAGATTTAAACCCGCGCAAATGCGTGGATATTGTTTTCAATTTTATTACAAAAATTAAATTAATAGTAATGTAATTAATTTATTATTAAAATTTTAATTATATATAATGTAACTAAAATATGAGTGAATTTTTTTTGTTACAGTGGTTTTGAACCTATCTTGATCACTATATAGTTTGCATAGTCTAGCATAAAAAAATTCATATGTTCTACTATTCTTATATTTTTATAAAAATATTTTATTTCAAATAAAATACGGGATCTCAAAATATTATGTATACATTTAGATTCAAAAACATTTACAGATATGATTACAATATATATATATTTTTTTTGGACACAATTACAATATATATATACCTAAGATTATGTAAAGAAAACAAATATATTCAAATAAATGTATTTACTATTTAAAAATAAAACAGTTACCAAAATTGTATTTAAAATCACAGTCCCAAAATCTACCTATGAGAATGTAGGAGAATAACATCCTTTTCAATTTCCTTTAAATATTATATTTTTAGTTTTATTAAGTTTAATATTTTTCTTACACTCAGATATATTTATATAATTTATACTGATATTAATATATAAGTGAATTGTTTATTACATAGAAGTAATATTGTTTTCGAAATACATTGTGGTTGGTCTCGAATTAGTGACTAAATTGATCTTGAATTGGTATGGATAGATTTCGATAGAATTGGTTAAACATATTTAAGATAAATTACGTGTATAAATAAAATATGTTATATCATGAAATCTAAAGAATTTAAATGAACCCATGTTTGAAATCCAAAATGAAAATATAACACATGAAATCTAAAATAGTATTATTATTTAATAATTATATATATATTAATATCTTTATTTTTATTTGAAATAAAAAATGAGTATGAAAATCTAAAAAAATATTTTTAAATATGTAATTTCAAATATTTAACTTAAATTATAATCATCAGTAAAATATAATTAAAATATTTTATAAGACTGTTAAGTTTTTGCATTTAAGACTGAATTAATTTTAATTGCTAATCACATTTTGATGATAATTTAAATTTAAATTCACTAATTATGATATTAAAATTGAAAAAGATTTTGAAAAGATTTTGTTAGAATTTTAAATAGAAAGTTGTTAATTTGTATTTCACATAAAATATTAAGATATGAAAAGATATTATAATTAAGTTATGTATATATTTGATAAACTTTTTAAGGGATCGTCTAATTAAAAATCACACATAAGAAAATCATAGGATTCTAATTTAATAGATTAGATAATCAAATATTTCATAGTAACTAATTTTTTAAGTGGTTCTACTTTGACTTGTTAGTAGTAGATAAAAATGAGAACCTAAATTAATATATTAGATATATCACAAATTTTCTAAAAGATAAACAAATATCTAACAATTATTATCAAAATATAACAGAAAGATCTCGATAAGCTTCGCGGGTTACCAATACTTTTGTATATTATATTTCTTAATGAATTGGTCCAATAGACTTTTATACAATTAATGAAGGATGCAACAATTTTGTTTAAGAAGATTTTTCAAAATGATCATTATTAATAATATAGATCATCTAAATGCATGTTTCATCCGGATGAGTTTTATAAATTTATACTTAATTTTTAAAATCATCCAGCTGATCCAAATTGAACCATTTGGACAGAGATGGTTTTGTCAATTTGGTACAATGTCTATTATACCCAATATAATTCAAAAATTACAAACCTAAACCTAATATCATTTTTCGTTCACAAAAATGACAAAATTGTGAAAACGCATTTCCGCCAAAAACGCATTTTTCTGCTAAAACTGAAAAAAAAAAACTCATTTCTCGTCAAAATCGTAAAAAACACATTTTCCACTAAAACGCCAAAAACCCAAAAACACTTTCCCGTCAAAAACGTAAAATTTACTTTCCCGCCAAAATTGTAAAATACGTTTTGGCGGGAAAACTGCAAAAACGTGTTTTTCCGCCAAAACTATAAGAACACGTTTTCATGCTAAAGCCGTAAACCGCGTTTTCTCGCAAAAACTGTAAAAACGTGTTTTTCCACCAAAATCGCAAAACGTTTTTTCGGCAAATCGTGAATATGTAATTTTCCATTATATCACTAAATTATATTTCCCGCCAAAATCATATTTTAAAATAATTATATTTAGATAATTAATATAGTGAAACAAAAATAAAAATTGATCAAATTTAAACAAGAGTATATCAATAGTATATGTATTAAATTCATCTAGATGGAAATAGAAATAAAAATAAACATAAGTCAATTTAGATGATCTATCTGGATGGACAAACAAACTATCCCAGTAATATTTAGATGGATCATTTGAATGAATAACGTAAATTGATCATTTATATAAGATGACAGATGATGAAACAAACACTCTCTATATGTGGAAGGGTTCAGTTAAACTATATCTTCAGTTACTTCAAGTGTATGTAATACATTTAAACTTACTATCTTCGAACGTCTGATAAATTAAATTATTGATAATTTCTTCATACTTATAAATGTCGTTACAATATTTCCAATTTTTAGTGACTATGATTTTTTTTGTCTCTTTCTTGGTATTAATCTTCTCTCCTCAATGTGTTGGCTTAAGTGTTTGAAAGGGCACTATCCTATTAATTTTAGATGTAACTAGTAGATAAAGAATATATAGTGTTGTAATAGCAAATCAATAAAAGGGCTTTGACTGAGACTTTGGTGTGGTCTCATGTAATGTCGTACATGTCGATATTTTGGCTACCCCAAGAATGGGATGAATAAACCAATAGATTTGAACAACAAAAATAACAAATCAATAAAATTGTCGCCATTTCATGAGTTTAGAGAGAAAAACAACTGTTGAAACGAAATTAATGGTGATAGTCGGGTGGTGCATTTGTATCCAAGGAACTTATCCTACTCTCGATTAGTAGGGTTTCAACATAGTTCAGATATTAAGAAACAACTAGCCTTTAACCCGCGCGCCCGCGCGGGTGTTATTTTTGTGAATGTTTAATATTTTAAGCAATTTGGTTGATATAATTGTATATATGACTTGAACTTAATATTCAATATCCGTTACCCGATTCGGGATCTTATCCTCTTCAAAAACGGATATTCATGGATCATGATAATAATTCTACGGATTCGATTGATCTAATTATAAATTCGGATAGCAAAATTTTAAGTCTCGATATTCAGATCCAGATATTAAATATTTAAAACTTAATTATAGTTATCTATGTATATTATATATTTTTTAATATAAAATAACTAAAATTTTAATTTTATTAAATTTTAATGATTCTTAAGATTTTTAAATAATAATTTTAAATAGACTAAATAGATGGTTAATAGTTAGTTTTTAATTTATTTTAAATTAAAAAAGGTTCGGATGTCTGCGTGTATTTGGATTTTAGTATGAATATTCTAACCCCAAATATCCGAATCCGGATAACAATTTTACGAATCCGACAAATGCATATCCGAATCCGTATATCCTAGAATACCCTAGATATTTGATCCGTCCTAAACCTAATTGTATATATGTATTATATGATGATTAATTTTTTTAATTTATAAATTATATTAGTTATTCTTATTAGATATATATCTTACAAATGATAATACATTGTATTTTTTGTATATATAACCATTTATAATAATATTAGTATGTATTTTAGTCATTAAATTTTTATGGAAAATTACATGATTTTGTTACTGTAAATGAATAAGTTTAGATTATAAAAAAAATTATTAACATTATTATCTTTTTATAGTTCAAATATAGTTGGTAGCTTATATGAATATGAATAAAAATAAAACTAATTTATTGCTATATATATGTATAATTTTATTTTTATTATAAATTTTTGAATAATACATATTCATTTTTTTATGAAGTATTTAATTCTAATGACAAAGTTTGTTAATGGGCTTAGTCAAGATTTATTTTTTTCTTATTAAAAATTAGTGTTTGGATGCAGAGATAATATCAGTGGCATTCAATGGTAATTATTTAGAAAATGTTAGGGTTAAGTACTAAATGTACTTCAGTTTTAATAGTTTAGATTTGTATAATCGATTGCAAGTTGGACCCGGCCCTGTGAGAAACGTCACATCTTCTTTCTGAGGTAATTTTTTTTTCTGGTATAACGTCAAACCGGTGATTAGGCCACATCAATTTAGTTGTTTGCCCAAAAGCTGCATCACTATTTGACTAGGCCTCGGTATTTCGGGTATCATTTCGGTTTGATTTGAGTATTTTTGGTAGTTTGGTAGATGGCTAGATGATCAGTTTACTATTTGACCTATATTCAGTTTGGTTCGGTTTGGATAGTTTTGGATTCGGTTTGGTTCAGATAGTAAAACTAAGAACTAGGAAATACTCAAAAAATCGGTTTTCATTTGATTCTGGTTCGGTTAATTTGGGTAGTTCGGGTTAAATATCGAATATTTTGGGTAAAATATCGAATAATTAAGATAGTTCAGACAAAAATATTGGATCTTTTAGATCACTTTGGATATCTAAGATAAATATATATATATATATATATAATATTTTTGGATAGTTTAGATACTTTATAATAATTTACTCTTCTTCGACTATTTTCAGATATTTTAATAGATTTTTAAATTATAAATATATATTTAGGTATGTTATATGTATATGTAATTAATATTTTATATATTCGGGTACCTCTTTAGTTCTCGGTTCGGTTCCGGTTCGGTTCATAATAGGATATAGAAATATAAAAACAATTCGACTTTGAAAATTTTGGTTTAATTTTGAGTTTGGATATTTCGGTTCGATTTCGATTCGGTTGTTCGGTTCCGGTTCTTTTGCCCAGGCCTAATTTTGACCAAGCAACAAAGACAAATCACACGATAGGAGAAAGAGAACCACGTTTTCTCTATGTTCTTCTCCACTCAAAATTGCGCATTTAATTGGATCAAACTATCGAATAACTAAACAGTAACTACCACTATACTCATGGCATTGGCATATACCTTTGAACATTAGAAACCGTTGGCCCACACTTCAAAGGTCCAAACTTGTTCGAAGATGTGCTCTATGTTTTAAAATGTCATCGAATCAATAATCTTGCTTGTTCTTGAAGCTATTCTCTCATACACTATATCGTATTAGATCCTCATCTACAAGACTAATTTATACCAAATCTTTAGAAATTTGCATTAAGATATTAAAAACGGCTAAATTCCAAAACCCTCAAGAATATTATCTATTTTTATTTGTTTTGGAAAAGAAGGGAATCCGATTCATCCTCATCGTTTCATGTTGACTTCAAGTACCATATTTCATCTCCTATATAAAGGTAACATCCAATAGTTTTCAAAGGTATCTCTAACAAAACCATACTCAGAACAACTAAAAGGGTTTATAATTTGAAGAAAAGTATGGTACTTGAAAACTCCTCTAATCACAAATCTCATCATCATCATCGCAACTCGATGAAAGAGTTCCGAGTTTCCTATGCAGCTGAAGAGCCAAAACAGGTCTCGGAGTGTGTGGATATGAGGAGGACAAAGAGCGAGAAGGTGAGTAGGAGAAAGACTACAAAAGAAGAGAACGTTGACAAGGAAGCAGAGGCCTTCATCAAGTTTGAGCATAGCAAGTGGTTGACTGAGAGCAGCTAGCTAGCTAGCTACTCCATTGACTTCGAGTGTAAGAAAGAATAAGGACATACCCAATCATATATATTAGATTGTATTAAATGATTTATGCATATTGTGCTCGTTTTTTTTTTCTTGGTGTGCAACCAGCTTCTTGTTTTTAATTTTGGTTATTGTAACAAAAATGGATGTTGTTTCCTTTAAGCAAAAAGGTGCATGGAAACTATTAATTGGTATACTTCTTGATTTACCAGTTTAACCATTACAACACTCTACACCTTTCTCTTCTTCTCTTCTTCTCCCTGAACACTTTTTTTTGCAAGTGATTTGATAATCATCTTTCAAGGATTTTAACAGAATCTGATTAAAATACATCTCTTTTTTTTTTTTGGACACAACTGATTAAAATACATCTATATATTAGTTTATCTATAAAGATAGTATGTAAGTGTTGAGATAAAACACTTAAAAATCTCACAGCTACAAAAGAAAAAAAGGAAAGGTCCTAGTGCAATGCAGTTGAATTGGATGGGGTTTGAACTTGTAACGATTTAAAATATTCCTTCTCTGCCTCATCCACTCTCCTCTCGAACATTTTCCATTCCATGTGGCATCTATCCCTCACCTACATGAACAACAGTTTTAAAAACATTATAGACACATCTAGTTAAGTTCTTTTTTTAAGTACATGAAGAAAAAAAGGGCGAAGACCAAGCTTTTCTTACCCCTTGCCATGGCGTTTTCCCATCTTCTTCCTTTCCCTGACTGCCAAGGGAAGGTATAAATTGATGAACGATCCACTGAGTGTCCACTATTCCTATCTTCTCATAAGCAGGCTCCTTCATTTCACATACAAATAATATATGGAAGCCTCTTCGTTAATCGATTAACAAAACAAAATAAAAAAAGAACATTTCTATAACGCTAAGTAATGTTTTGTGTACCTCAACACATCTTCTGAGTGCAAAGTCAAGACCCCAACCGTGAACCAAATCATTCTGTTATTGGGGGTTCATAATAAGGTGTAAGCAAGAGTTAGGAAAAAAATTAAAAATAGAAGAAGACTAGAGTAAGTGTAACCTGAATCATATGCCACACGCAGCGCCATGCATCTCTTGAGAATACAGGAGCCATTATCTCCACAAATCTGTTGTGTTATAAAATGACTATGAGAAGAATGTGAACATTGAGTTTGATAAAGAGATTTATTAACATACGCAGCACATGGAGGCCGAGGAGGATTAGAGCACCATTCAAGTTTCTCATCTGTTTCCCTGATAAGATTCAAAGTCAATATATATAAATTTAATGTAACAAAAATCATGTAACTTAGTAAGTTGTATACATACTTATGGACTTCAACATGCTCTCTTTTTCTAGTGATCTGCCATGTACACCCTTTCTCTGGGTCCAAACCAGGCTGTGAAATCTCAAGGCCATGCTTCTTGACCATGTGTATGTATCTGCAACAACAAACTTATACATTATTTAATTAAGATTAAAGATAATGGGAGTGAGTGCAAAAGAAACTAACTCTTCTGCGTCAAAGTGTTCGACTCCAAGATCTTCATCCCACACGAATATATAATCGTATCGCGCTACAATGTCAGGGTGCAAGAATCTCTTTGCATACCACCTTAATATTCACAATACATATATGAGAGAGTCAAGAAACTCATATAACTTAAGGGAAAAAAAAGATAGAGAGGTATAAGCAACAGCTATTGATACCATTTTGTCTGCTTCTTAACACTTATGTGTATTACATTCTTCGACCACTCAAATTCATCATCCCACTCACTTGTTTTCCCATCGTAATGGAACAGAACAATGGTAAAGTTGTCTGAAAACTGTTTTTAATTGGGAAGACAAAACATAAATGAGTTTACTATTAAGACAAAAACAGAAAACAAAAAGGACATGAAGCAACCTTCTTAACACATGCATCTATGTTTTGTCTCTGTTTATAACCCACAGTAAATGTAACTAGATATCTCGGTTTCTTCTTCAAATCCTGAGCATAACATAGAGAAGAAAATAAAAAAAGTTAGTGTCACTGATCTCACACAAGAACTGTAAAATCCAAGAATGAGAATGTGTGTTTGAGAAACAAACCTCTTCAGGGTTCCCCCATAACCTGCGCAAGTACAAGTCTGATTCGGATGTTATAATACCGGGTGGTAATCTCTCAGCACCTTTTGGATTTGAAGGAACCCATATCTGAGCAAAATGTGAATCACATTGTTCTTGAAATATGCATTAAAATATGTAAAATTTCTATAACAATTACATAAAACATACCTTTGAGATATCAATGGCATGTACAGAAGCTGCAATATCTGAATGTCTATTTGAGATAGCAATGGAAGCCTTCACAATACAAAATGGCAACATATTAAAGAAAAATCTAAGAAAAAGAATAAAAGATTGAAGAGAAGAAAGACTAACCTTAGTGATCCACAAAGATGGAAAAGATAGTCCAAGTAGAATGCCAAAAGCCACAGAAAACAAAGCAGTTGCAAAAAGCTTCATGCCATTATCTTCTGATCTTCTACTATAAGTTGGGCTGCACTAACAACAATTATAAGCTGGTCTAAACTTTCTATGTGTCTACGAAGGGAAGAAGAAAAGAAACTAGATAAAGAGGTTTTCTTACCTGCGTGACAAGATTCCCATAGTAATGTTTTTTTTTTTTTAATTCAACTTTTGATTCTAAGCTCCAAATGTCACCAACACCATTACACCTATCACAAATAAAACTGATATGATCCAAATTACTCGAGCGATGCAATCAAACATGTGATTAATATAAGAATTTATCTAATCAAAGACTCAATTCACGTTGGATTAGAGATGTTACTTATGACGTTAAATCAAACGGCATTGGCTTAACAAACAAAAAAAACACGTATTTGTAACCAAACAGAAAATAGTACTATTAAATCATGAGTCCATGACATTACAAATCAGTAGAACACCCAGTGATGGCTTTTGGAGATCCTTGACTTCTCAGGACACAAGTGGGTTTTGGTTTTGTCGCAGAGGAGAGATGTGAAAGCCGTAAGCTCTATTGTTTTCCCATAAAATAATAAAATAACATCTAGTTGATAGTTTATTTTCTGAAACTATCAGATTTTCTGTGATATGATTACTGATTTAGCTTATGGAAATGGAAAACCAAAATGGGGAGGTTTCTGAAAAATTTGGAATATTTCTATTATTTGGATTTGATTTGGTACTTAGTCATCATATGGGTATATATTTTCCCTTTTTTGGCAGATTTTTTATTGAATAATTGACCCTAAACCCAACCAAATAAGAAGAAGATCAAGAAGTAATAACTTTGAAGTTCCTCTTTAAACTTTGAATAGTTCAAAAGTCATATACCAAGCTATTTTTAGCACGCAATATATATATATATATATATATATCACATTTAGTTATTGAAACAAGTTCACTATTTTACGCATATATGACATTTATAAGAAGTAATGGCATTGTGTATTTGTTGTATGTTTTTTGGTCACATACGTTTCTACTAGTTTTACAGCAATTAATTAATATTTTTTTAATAGCTGTAAATTAAACTTTAAAATAAACTCTTTTTCATCTATGGCTCTTTAGTGACATATATATAGTCCTTAATTAATAGAATAATTTTTTTAATTCACAACAATGATGTTCTCATTTATGTGTATCATATGGTAATAACTTATCATTTTTTTAAAAAAAATCGGTAATAACCAAACAAGTGGACTTTTGAAAAAAAAAAACTTTATACACACATTACACATAAAAATCCTGCAAGGACTTAGTTCAGGATCACATTACTTATGTCTCGACATATCAATCGCATAAGCCCAGTACACACTAATAAGATTTGAACAAAAAGGATTTTATTGATCACTGTGGCTGTGCGAACACCCTGCTTGTCACCAAGCAAGATTAAAACTCCTTTCAGCAAAACATTACAACATGGAACAAAACATGTTCAAGCTTTCAAACTTCATAAGCCCTGTATATACATAAAAATCAGAACAAAATACAAAGAGTAACTGTATAAAGTACTTGGTTTTCTCATAGGAGAGGTTCAGCGAGTTCCATCTCGTTGGAACTCTGTTGTTGTTCCGACTCAATTCTTCGACCTCCCACAAAATCAATCCCAAGAAGTTGCCATGGCCAACACACATACCTAGCTCTGTTTGAAGTATTCATATCTCGGTGGGTTTCTAATTCTTCAACTTTACTGTTTAGCACCTGTATTCTTTCCCTCAACCTAGTTGCCCTATTGTCTGCGAGTCTCAGAGATCTCTCCGCTGCATCCCTTGCACCCATGGCTGCTGCAGCCGTCTCTTCCTTGAACTTTAGTTTCTTCTCTGATTCTATAATCGCTTGCTTTGCCTCTTCAAGTTCTTCTTTAAGCACATGCAGCTGAACAAACGAAGACAATAAGAGTTTTAGTCCATCATTCTTAGCATGTACCTGGAAACAGAACAGATCACATATATAGGATCCAAAACCTGTGAAACTCCTTTATTCACTTCACAATCCTGAATACCTTAACTCGTTCTATTAAACTTCAGTTTAACTTGATAGCTCTCTTGCTAACCGACTCAGCTATTAGCCGCTGAGCTGTCAACATTTTCACAATCTACTACAAGCCACTTAGGGTAATTACAATGCTCCCGCACTAGACCAACACAAGGATTTAGTACGCACCTGCGACGTGAAGTCTTGTTCAACAGCTCCACCAGCAGCAGCCTCCTGCTCGGCTGCTACTTTCCATCTCGCTATTTCTTCTTCAGCAGCAGCAATGTCAGTCATAAGCCCTTCAACCTAAGCATCAAAGGGAATCAAAGTTTAAACAAACTCAACTTCTCTTACATTAAATTACGCACAAAACAATCGATTTCACAGCTCCAGCGAGCAGAAATTCACTCACATTTTCATTCGCTATTCTCTCCTTTTCTTTTAGTTCTTCTATTTGGCGCATTCTCTGGCTAAGCTCCTTGGTCTGAGAGTTCAATTGTTTCCTCAGAGAACTAGTCTCTTCCCTGGTTGATTTATACAAAAAAAAGAAGTGGTCCACGTAAATTGCGCCAACAAAAGCAAGCAAAGGGTCATAGTGGACAGAAAACTATAGTGAACAACTACGAGTATCACAAATAAAAAATATGCGTTACCTCAGAAACTACATAGATGCATTTCAAATAGTTACTTCCACGGACTTTCATAATTTCATTGAAGATCAAGTAAGATCTCGGATGCACATGTGGAAGTTATTAGTGTTCCCAATGGAAAACTGTGTGAATCATATTCCTACTTTATGGATTTGATCAGATAATGATACATATCCATGGTTCCTAGGCCACACGATGTTATGAGGTAAACCTAAGAATTATTTTCCTAGTTGAACCTAAGTGAATGCCCTCTATCAAAGTTATAGATATCAAGAAGGATTTTCGTTTTAGAGAGCTTTACCTTGATTCCTCCAATGAATGCTGCAGTTCAACAATCTTGAGCTGAGATGCCTTGACAATGTTCTCCAATGTACTTGCCTGCATTCCCATTTGAGACATCACAACCCGAATGAATGAAGGTCATAAAACATAACCGGCCAAGATAAACACTCACCAGGGAATATATTTCATTCTCTTCTGTACTATGAGCATCAGTATTTTCACCAAGAGAGTCCTGAACCTTCCCATCCTTTGAAGGCTTACTTGATTTGAAATCAATACCAACATCCCTCAAACCATCCTCTGCAGCTTGGAACATTTCGCTTTTCTGGGATGACTGCTCCGATATCATTCTTTTAGACAAAGCGCTCCTCAGTAAAGTACCAATATGTTCTTTCTCTTTCACTAACAGACCCACAGTTTCATTCAACTTCTTCAGTTCATGGCTCTTCTCTTCCACCAAACTTTGTGCTTTCCCAGAAACCACATTGGTAAGTTCCAAGATAGATTCCATACCTGCTAAAGAAGCTCGAATGTTCTCCTCCATCTCTGTCTCTTGCGGCATAAACAAAGACTCAGACAAATCTGATTGTTCAGAACTATTCCCGTCAACTATCTTCACCACCTCGTAAAGCTGGTCATGGATCTTTGACACAAGACTCAGCTGATCCATCAACAAAGGACGCTGAGCTACCATCTTCATTTCCATACTCTTCAACTTCCCATCATACTCATCAACCAACTGTTTCAGCTCCACAACTTCACCTTCAAGCACACTTACCTTCTCCAAATTATCTTTCTCAAGCTCAGCAACCCTCTTGCCCTTCTCACTCACATCCCTCTCCAAATCATCAATAACTGAAGCCTTCTCTGCAACCTCCAACCTCAAATTACTAATCGTCGATTCCAATTGAGAAACTTCAATAGCTATCTCGTAATTCCGTTGGTCCATCTGCTCCCTAGCTTCATTCCTCGACTTTGCAGTCATATCTATCTGCTTAACAAGCTCCTCCACGATCTCATGCGTACGCTTGATAACTCCATAAGCAACAGAAGCCAAACCAGTGTACTTCTGAGACTTGGGGAGACCTCCGTTTGAGAAATTCTTAAAGCTGCTAACTTTACCTGAAATCTTCTCAATCCCAGACACCAACATATGAGACGAAGTCTCAATCTCTGCTTTCAAACCATCTCTATCTCTCACAGCCTCATCAAGCTTCTTAAAAATCTCATCTTTACCTTTACTTACACTCTCAAGCTCCTTTGATAGATTCTCCTTCTCCTTCAAGGCTTCGTCTCGCTCTCTCTTGGACTCGTCACGCTTCTTGATCGCCTCGTGAGCAAGAGCCTTGAGCCGATTGAACGAAGCTTGTAGATCCGATTTAACACTCTCGGCGGCTTCTCGAGCCTTCTTCTCGCGATCTAGCTCCGCGATTAGCTCCTTTAGCCTCTCGTCTTGTGCCTCTTCCCGAGGCGGATCGTTTAGAGCGACGGGGGATGGTTCGTCGGACTCGACGTCGCTGAGGACGGCATCTGCGTCCTCGTCGGCTCCGCTAGTCATTTCTCACCGTCGATTGATCTAGGGTTTTGTCTTTAAATGGCGCAATTGATTCAGCAACGAGGCGAAATACGAAGATGGGAGATCGGAATCAAAATTTCTACCAGACGGACGTCTCTGAATCTGTTTCCGACAGCGATACGACGGAGTAGATGAAACAAGAGACGATCTTCAACGGCAACAGACGGCGAAGCAACAATGCAAATTAATATCTATCAATTTATTTCATTAATTAAAATATTTGGTAGGCCACTTCTCTACTTTTGTTTTAGGCCCGTGTATTAAAAATAGGCCCGTTTCAAACTGCTTTAAGGGGTCGGAGTGAATAGGCGATCTTGTCAAAGCCACTAATGTCTTTGGAAAATCGACCACTTCATACGCCCATAACCACCAACGATCAATACATAAAGATTCACATATACAAAATATAAATCAACTAATACAAAATTTAAATTCAATACATAAACTTTTAAAATCTGACTTTAATATAATCTATTTTTTACTAGTCAAACATTACCGAAGATAAATTATATATCACATACTGATTAAAAAAGTTTTATTATATTATCTAGTAATTAAACTATATTATATGGTAACTGACTTAAAAAAATAAACCATTTAATTGAAATAATTTATTTCTCATGTAATTTATTAGTTAGTTTTTCTCTTTAATTTTCTCTTTGTTTTTCAACCTTTATCGGCAAAAATAATAGCATATAATTCTAGAAAAATTGAAGAAATCATTATATGTACTAAAGTATATAATATATATATCATATAACATACTATATATGTATACATGCGTAGTTCGGTTAAGTTAGAATCTATATCCAGTTTTTGGATTTATTCAAACCCGAACCTGTAATCCAATATAATATGAAACTGGCTCATTCGAATATTCTAAAGAATCTGAATCTGATCCATACCACTCACTTCAGTTTTGGATTTGAACAGAAAGTAGGTGTGCGTAAATTTAAATTTTTGATGATATATACGTTAATGAGTTACAAAAATAATACTTAGAATAGCAATCTGACATTTGCTGTTTATAAACTAATAGTTTTGAAATTATTAAACATTTTATTAAAAATCAATATCATTTAAAACTAAATAATTTATTTCTGTAGAAAGCATTGTATCTTGAATTATTTGGAAATGAAGTAGAGAGTAAATTATAACAAACAAAAGCCAACATATACTAGAGAGATGTAAGAATCTTCACATTTATTCTTAAAAATAATATAAAATTGTCAAATTTTGAAGATTATAAGAAGTCGAAGACCAGCTCATTGTTTTGCCGCTTCATTTTAACATTTCTGCAGTTTCACCATCATATCATAATAGAGGAAACCAGCTCTTGCAGCTCTCTCCGGTTGCTCTGCAACTTCAGAAAGGATCATCTTGATCCCTGTAAAATGGTCACAAGATAAAGAATCAACTCCAGTGTCCCCTAAGGAACATAACAAATGATAAAGCAATGCATCACCTTTTTCAAGCTGACTGGGCCGAGCTATAAGCATTACCCATGCCATCAATTTTGACATTTTTTCATTGATAATGTCATTGGGGTAGTACCTCTGCTCCACTGTAATTCTAACCAAAGGCCAAAATTAAAACATTAAAACAAAAGAAAAATGAAAAGGAATATAATACTGTTTAGACAGCACCTACAACAACGTGTGATATTCATCCATTTAGCAAGAAAATAAACTTGGGAAGCAGTGACAAAAAAAAAACAAGAAAATAAACTAATATAACATTTTTATTGTGCCAAGTCAAGGCTGCAAGTAACAGAAAACATCAACATTTTAACTTTTTTATTGTGCCTATTCATGAACAGATCCACACCGCAATAAAAAAAAATACATTTCCTGGCTAGGTTGGAGTTGTGTATTTACCTGAGAGCAGACAGGACGTCGCGTACTAAATAAAACCTTACAAATTCTATTATTTTAAACCATGATGTGAATATCTGCATGAAATTCAATACTATTATACAAAAATGCAATGTCCCGAGTGTGAAAATATGTCATTTTTTACAAGAGCAAAAAAAAACCTGATCAATAGTCTCTGCATCTTTCAGACCACCATTATTCAAGAGAAATACTAACGAGTTGACAACCCGTGGAAGGAAGCTAGACAAGAGAAAATTACATGCTTTGTATTTGTATTATATAACAATCTTTGTATTAAATTACATGCTTTATATATAAAATTTGATAAAGATTTATTTATATTAAAGTTATCATCTTATTATCTTAAATTACTTTGAGTTATATAAAAAGAAATTTGTTTTTTTTATTATATTTCATGTTTTAAAAATATATAAATTTATATTAAAGATATTGCTTCTCTAATAATAAAGTGATTTGGAAAAAAATGCTACAAAAATTAAATAAATATATTAATAATGAGATTTTAATAATAAATTTAATCCATTAAGGATATCAATGTAATAAACATTCTTGAGAATTAATGTAAGCGCAAAACATAGGAAAATGAATTTTCAAATAATATAATAGATATATAAATTATATATATTTCAATTATTATATATTAAAGATATTGCATTTTATATTATATCTATTTTTTATTTATATAACAATCATTTTTATTAAATTACATGCTTTATATATAAAAATTTATATAGATTTATTTATATTAAAGATATTGTCTTATAATATTAAATTCATTTTGAGTTATACAAAAAGATTTTTTTTAAAACAATTTCATGTTTTAAAAATATATATTTATATTAAAAATATTTCCTTTCTAATAATAAGGTTATTTGGAAACAAATATTACAAAAAATTAACTAAAGATATTAATAATGATATTTCAATTAAAAAAATGAGATTTCAATAATAAACTTAATCATCAAGGGTATCAATATAATAAACATTAATGAGAGTTAACGTGAGTGTGACACATAAAATTGAATTCTCAAATAATATTATAGGTATATAGATTTTATATATTTTCACATATTTTATATTCAATATATTATATTTTATTTCTTTTTGGTTTATATAACAATCGTTTTTATTAAATCGCATGCTATATATATAAAAATTGATATATATATATATATATATAATATTTATATTAAAGATATTGTCTTATTATATAAAATTCCTTTTTGAGTTATAGAAAAATACCTTCATTTCTTATTAAATTCCATATTTTAAAAAAATATAAATTTATATTAAAGATATTGCCTTTTTAATAATATGGTACATATAGGTTAGATATAGACCAGTCAATTGTAACTAAAATTATATTGACATAATACAGTAAATAAGTTATAAGTTAATAATGTTAAAATTATGATATTTTGATTAATTTATAGAGTTATTGATTTACAAAAATTTCTATTAATACTTTTCTATTTATTTATTTTTTATTTTAATATTTATATATTAACTTTTTAAAATTTCATATTGGTTTTAATATATTATTTGGTGTATATAAAATATGTTTCATATAATTTAATGTGGTTTCGATATAATTTTACTAAATTTCATTAAAATATATTAAATGTTAAGAAAATATAAAGATAATTCCACTGTGAATATAAAATAAACACTAGTATATTATTTTATTTGTACTATATAAATGTATAAAAATTGAAATTATTAATTTATAATTTTAATGAGGGTATATATTTGCATACGGTTTTTGGAAAAAAAATATTATCTTCTTATCTTATCAATTTATGTAATATTTAAACCAGTCCAACTTGGGACCGGATGAATTTCTTAATTTATAATGTTTAGTAATTTATCGAGTATTAATTTATAGAGTTTCTTCTGTAACTTTAATGAATATATAGATATTATTACCAACTGATTTAATTATATGTTATTGTCACATCCCCTAAACATTATTTACTAAGTTATTTGCTTAAATGTCATCATCACAATAAATTTAACAAAAAAAAATGATGACATAATTCACTTAAATGATGACATATATCTAATTATTACACAATTATTACACAAAATTCAATTAAAAATTCAAATAGAAAATAGTAACTATATGTTTATCACCATAATTAACAAATACTCCCTTTGTTTCATTATAACTGACACTTTAAGTTTTTGCACATGGAATAAGAAAATAATTAATTTTCCATATTTTCAATATAAAAACACAATTACCTATACACTTAACCATATTTTAACCAATAGAAAAATAAACTGCAGCATAAAATTAATAAATTTTTCATCGAAAGTCGAAAACGACACTTATTTTGTAACAAAAAAACTTTTCTAAAATGACACTTAATATGAAACAGAGGGAGTATAAATAAATAACTTAAATCTGAGATGGAATTAGTATTAAACTTACACTTGGAAAATTTAATAAAAATAAAATAAATATATTTATTATTTTTAGTATTTAAATATTTTTAATTTTTATAGTAAAAATTTATCCAAATATGGTAAAGAAATTATTTCATTCTTAAATTCATATCTCGTAATTAAATTGTTTAATATACTTTAAATTAAGTAAGTGTTCTATATTTTAGCATGTATAATGTTTTCAATTTTTCCAATAAAACTTTCTGAAAAATTATATGTGCTTCAAATTTCCAAAAGTTAATATCTCTTAACCAAAATATTTTTGGGGAAATTTTATTTATACCCTAAGTTCGATATCACTTTGGAAATTTACCTTTAATGAATGATTATTTTCAAAATATCATAATTTTTTGATAAAAATAGACTTAAATAGCTTTCTAAATATTTATAAAAAAAATTAGAAACTCAACCTCACCCCTTTAACACTAAACCCCAAACAATAATCACTAAAGTGTAAATCCAAATGTTAATATATTTTTAATAGTGTGTATTTTTGCAAAATGGTACTTAACTTATGTTATTTTTAGCAATTTCTTCAATATTTTTTAAAACACATATTAATTTAAAAAAATTCATTGTAAAGATATTTACAATATTTACAATTTCTTCATCTATTTAAAATATTTAAATATACTTCTCAATGTAAAGATAAGATTAATTAATCTACTAAATTAATAAATTTATAAGCTTTAGTTTTAAATTTATTAAGATTTAGTTTTAAATTTAATTTGAATTTTAATTTTTTTTTCTTCACATGGTAAAAGAAAACATGTAGTAGGCATTAAATAATATAATAGATGCTCGTGGTTTTCAAATTAGTGAAGTCGGTGGAGTTGAACCATGCACCTTGACCAATTATAACATGGTCAAAAACCAACTCAGCTATCAAATATATTTGGTTATTAAATACCCAAAATCATATACACAAGGAAACACATATATTTTGCACTAAAATAAAAGTTAAATCCGCAGGGAGTCGAATCTGGCACCATTACCAAACCTAACAAGCAAGCAAACCATCACACCAATAAGAAACATTCGTTTACTAGATACACGAAAGTTTATATCTATGTTAATTCTGCGATTCATGAAAATTTTAAGTGATTTCGAGATTTGTTACTGTGACTTGAAACAATCAGATATTAACCTCAACGCCATGGCCCCTTCTTCTGCTCAATTCTCTTAAAATAGAGTCCAAAAACTGATGAAATCGCCTTAAATCATCATGTATCTCATAATCAATTGAAAATTTGAAGGTTGAGTTGAAAGCCCCAATTTCCCCAGTCTAAGATCTCTAATTCGCGATATGCATCAACTGAATTTTTTTTTTTTTGTTTAAAATCTACTTTAAAATGGAGAAGATGCAGTTTTAATCGACATACATAGTACATATATGTTTTCGTATGCTTAATAAACGAGTGTTGTTAGCTGGCGTAATGGCTTGCTCCCTTGTAATGTTTGGTTTTCTAGCTTGTTATAATTGGTCAAGGTGCAGGGTTCATTATCCACCGGGTTTAATAATTTTTTGAATGCTTTGTATAAAAACGGCGTAGTTTTAGTTTATGTTAAATATTAAACGGTTGTCACGTGGTAAAAGAAAACATCTAGTAGACATTAAATAATAGAACAGATGCTCGTGGTTTTCAAATTCTGTCCCTTTGGTACCTAACTATTCGGAGAGTTTTAATGAAAATTTGTGTTTAAAAAATAAAAAGTTACTTTTGATATTTTACCAAAAAAAAGTTATTTTCGATACCATGCACATGCAGTTCCAATCTAACACGTATTTGCCACAGTTATATGACTAGTCATTTATAGTACTACGTAGGAACTTTTACTTCCTTTTCTTGGATCAAACAAGAACTTTTACTTAAAATATCGTTTTACAAGTGAACTTTCACTGTTTTTATTTTTACATTAAAAACAATTTTAGTATAAAAGGTATTATTAAACGAAAATGCAAATAATGATACATGGCGAGTAGTCGATTACTTTCGAAGTCAGTTTGATTAATGCCAACTTTTTCATCTAAATCCCCTTAGAGCACCATTAACTCAAGGTGCTTAAGGGGTGCTTACGGGATAGGGTCCGCAAGTACCCCTTAAAATCAACTCCTAAATTGCTTAAATAAGCACCCACTTTGTTTGGGTGCTTGCACTATTTGCAGGCTCCACTGACGGTCCGCAATTGATTTATCTTTTTTTTTTTTTTTTTTTTTTTTTAAAAAAAAATTAAGCACCCCAAATGGGGTGCTATGGGTTAATGGTGCTCTTACGTACCTATAAGCAAATATTACCTAAAAGCATTTTCGCATATATATATTACCATTCGATTTATGGTTCATGGATCGTTTTGAAATTGTGGAACCAGAAAATTAATGTTCGTAGAATAGGTTTATTTATAATAAATAAAAGCTTCGTTAACGTTAATTAAACAATTATGCCCTTTATCTTCTTACAATGTTAGTATGTTACTTATGAAAAAAGAATTTCTTTTAATGTTACTTGGAAAAAAATAAATTCTTTATTTTAATTCCCTTTACAAAAAAAAAAATGAATTTAACTCTTTTTCTTTTAATTACTTTTTGATACCCCCTTTTTTCTTTTCGCTAGGAAGAACTTTATTTACAGGAGTAATCTTTTATAATAATGGTATGTAAATGTTTAAAATGGTATGTTTATCTTATTTGACTCAATATATTTTCTATCAATTATATTTTTTATGTGGAGATTCTTAATGCTTTACTTTTATTAGTTTGTCCAAGATAAATTATCCATTTTGCTTTGTCTAGATCATAGTTGTTACTTGTTCCACACAAAAAAAAAAAGAAGAAGAGGAGGTTGAAGGTTAAGAGTCAAATAAAAAAAGAACTAGACAGAGAGGTCAAAGACGCAGGTCACAGAAACATCTTAAAGTATTATTTAGTTATAATTTGTGCTACGCAAACGTATTACGTAACAGAATGAGCATTGCATTTCAATGAAATTAAAGATGGTGCAACATTAACCCAAACTACGGATTGCAAAATGCTCTGCAACGTCCTCATCATACTTTCTCATTATCTCCGCAGCCTTGTCATAATAAGGATTTTTCTCTTCTTTTGTCATCTTATACCATTTTTGAAGTTGTTCTTCCATTAGCAATTTACAACTCTTTCTCTTGTAGAATTTTTTCCCATTTCCTGGCACTTCTCTATGAACTCCATACTGAATAGCATCATCAACAAAAGAGGGAGAGTTAGACAAACTGAAAAAGTTGTGTGTTTGATTTGATTGTTTTTTTTTTTTTTTTTTTTCTGCCAAATAGAAAAACCAACAAGTATTAGTATGCTCATGATCTTAGAAATAGATAAAGCTTACAAAAAAACCAATAACCCAGTTGATACTTCCATTCCTTGAGACCCATCAAATTCATAATCATCCTCACGTAGCTTCTCCTAAAACACACAACACAATTAGCATAAAAACAAAACAATTGAAAACTGTCAACTCACCAATTACTTACAAGTATAACCGCACAACCATCAATTATTTTCTTCTCATATTCCTTCATTCGGTTCGAGGCCAACTTAAAGTAGGGAGACTTTTTCTATATATAATAATCACATGATATGTTAAACAGATAAAAACAAAAAAACTACTATTGAAAACACTTACCTTAGCTGGCAATGAATTCCACATTGCAAAAGCATCTTCAACCTGTTGAAAAGGAAAACATTAAACCATCTCGGATAAGGTGCTCAAGTTTTCTTCTTGGAGCGTGTCTGCTTGGCCATGAAATGCTCTCTGTAGATGGATAATATGAGATTACAGATATTCAACCTAAAAAACAAATACAGCAAATGTAAAAGGATTACGTGAACACGAGATACGCAGATGTCATCCTTGGTACCGAACTACTGTTGAGGGAGAGACGATTTACTTTGCCTTCCATGATCAAGGGAAACTCAATACCTTCACCAAGATTTTCTACACTTTTTTATTCTTTCTTATGCTCTATTTATAGCCATTAAATCACATGCATGGTCAAGATTATTTCCTAGTACCATTTGTTTCATCACGTGCTACCAACACATTCTTTCTTAACGTCAGCTTTGACCATTACAAAATCTAGTTTCAACTTGTCTACCTTTCTTATACATAACTCCATTTATTATATTTTCCAACGTATCAGTTAACTAAAGCATGACAATAAAAAAAAAAAAAAAAAATTCACTCATGCCAGACTTAGAAAGCTAGGGACGTTGTACCTTTCCACTAGAGATTCAAGCCCATATCTTCCAACTCTATTCTTCAACGCCATCGATGATCCTCTCCAACTCTTCCTCTTCCTCTTCGTCCACATCATTAACTCAACTTATAGAAAGAGGCACTTTTGAAATATTTTTCACTTCTATGTGATAATTTTTAGTAGCTTCACACTATCACTCCAAGGGTTAATTTAGAACCACAAAGTAAAGAAAAAGCTGGTACGCTTCATATCCAAAATCTTTTATATTTAAGTTGTTCTGTTGACTGTTGCAGTATAAGAAAACTATTCTTATTTCCACTCTATATTTGTCTACTTTGAAAGGAATAAGGTCACCTATTTTAATATATTGGAAGACATATTACCTGGCTATAAAATATGTTGTGTTGCAATACAAGGCGTGCTATTCTCGAAGAGTGTTGTAAACTTGCAAACTCATTTAGGCACTGATTACAACAGCATATATGATCCTAAATTCTTGAATTAATATGTTTCCTTTGATTCAAAAAGGTGATAACATTGGGTGGTAGAGGTGAGAAGCGCAGAGAAAACAGAGACCGAGAGATACCATTGGGTGGCCGAGTTATCTTAAGAGGAAAAGAAGAGAGGCTCAAGAGATACAAGTAAATGATCAACAAAATCTGGAGGAACATAAACGAATATACTGACTAGGGAGATTCTCTTGCATCTTGCAAGCAAATTGCGTCTTAGTAGTTTTGGTTATTGAATTAAGGCGCTTATGCTCCTGAGTCGTGGAACTAGATGGTTCATGAAGACTATGTTCTAGAGAATCTTAGCGTTGGTGGTCATTATACTCTATAGGAACATGCATGTGAGAAACTAAGTGGTTCAAATCAGGATTGAAATGATTGCTTTGAGAACGGGGTGATGGAATTTAAGAAGAAACAAAGTAACGAGACACCTCAAATAGAACACTCAAATGACTGCTCTGGACGCAATAAACTGATGTGTAGTGAAAATTAAGTGGCTCATGATCTATTTTTACTATAAATATGCACATTTAGGATTTTTCATGTGATCTAACATCTCTCATTTCAGCTATCTAAGTTGGTGGAAAATGAGTTTAAATACAGCATGAAGACACTCACCTGCGTTGGTCTGAAAGGAGTTGCTTCTCTAGAAGCCTACTAAAGAAAAGGCTAGCGATGACTTCAAAGATTCAATTGCACATGATATCATAACTTTCACAGTGGTACGAAGAAAAAAATGATTCCAACTTAGATTTGTGTATATTAATCACTTTATTACGATCATTTATTCATGTTTTAAGTATTATTAAGATATCATACACTAGAAGTTAAAAAGTGTATAAACCAATCTCTTCTATCCTGGAATTCAATAATCTTGAACAAAGTTTAAATCAATTTTACAGCTAGCAATTTTTAATTTTTGTATATAAAAGCCTAAATTATCTAAGATTATAAGTAGATTGATTATAAGTAAATTTTTATTTACTTATTCATTTTTCTCATCATTATATATGATTACAATAATAAAATTATAACAAATAATGAGATATTTTTTTGACGTATGTTTAATAATATAAAACATAAAATTACAACAAAAATTTATAAAATAGTAAACTTAAAACCAATTTAGTTCTTATCATTCTTAAATTTTTCAGAAAAAACCATTAATAAATAAAACAAATTTAAACCTGTAAACCAACTTATGTTTTTTGTAACTCGTACAAATATATGAAAATCGAAATTTAATTAAAATTTATTTGAAAAATTTGAGCACATGAGTTAATTAAATATAAGAAAACCTAAATTTATCAAATCTAAATATAAAAAAAAATTTAGACCCGACCTGCACACTGAACTGAACAACTTTTTGGGTCACTAGATAATCGGATCGACCACAGCCGAACCGTAAATTAATAAATTAATTAAATTAAATATATAATTAATATATGTACTGTTAAAAACATTAAAAATTCAAATTTCTTAAAATAAATATAGAAAAATATTTAAATTTGATTTATTTATTTTTATATTCATTTCACATATCAAATACTAATTAATAATAATTTAATTTATTTAACCATTTTTTTAAAAAAAAATAGGAGTTGGGACATATAATAATACATATCAAGACTTAAAATAAATAAGTTTTAAATATGTAATGTGAGTAATAAAATTAAATTTTAAATACAAAATAAACTGAAAATAAAATATCATGATTTGAATAGCTTTTCGATAACAAAATAAATTGATACCAAATCTCATTAACTAATTTTGTTTTTTTAATCATCGGTCACTATATTTTGATACTAAAATACAGTAGAGACATCGAGAGTATACACTGAAGCTGGGCCGGAGCCAAAGAGGTACCAGCCATCGGAGGCAAAAAAGTAAACATGGAATCTAGGTTAAGAAGAAATTTGTTTCTTTTAATTATAAGAAGATAACAATAAAATATAAATATGATTTTAAACTAATATAAAGATCATCCTTTCAGAGGCATAATATAACTATAAGAACTTGAGTTATAATGCAATGAATTCAATGTTATAATTAGGATTCAGAAAACATGGGCTTATGGTGAATACATGTGTTTCCTAAGTAACAAACAATGTAGACAATTTTTAATTGTCAAACAATCAGAGTAAATATATGTTGGTGACTATAGTTTTGAATGCATTTTTGAAATATTAAAAAATCAAGTTGAAATTTGTTTTTTATCTTTGTTTGATTATGGCATATAAATACTGAGTAATTTAATAATTTTATTTTAAAATTTAGTTATAAAATTTAATGATAGATACTTAATTAGTATTTTTTTTTAAAAAGAAATCTTTATCTATAAATAATATTTTAATTATTTTAGTTCTTTAATTATCTTCTCTACTGTAATATGTATTATTATTGTTATTATAGAGATTTTATGATTTGTTTCGGGCAGCCGTAAACGTTCGCACGGTTTGGGAAGTAACCGTAACAATCCAAATGAAATAATGAAACAAAGTTACATATCAAATCTTTTTTTCATCTCAAATCTTAAATCATAACAATTAAACTCATTTTCAAAGTGACAACTCAATAATGTAAAAGTTTAAAAGGGTTTTGAAACTAATAAATGATGAAGTTTATTGTTTGTGTTAGCCAAAAAAAAACAGCTCGTTGCTAAGACAAACCACAAACTTAACCATTTTTATCATTTGGTTTGGACTCCGAAAATCTACAACAAAAAGAAAGAAAAATTGATAGTTAAGTACCAAAAATAATAGCATATAATTCTAAAAAAATTGAAGAAATCATTATATGTACTAAAGTATATAAATATATATCATATGACATACTATATATATATACATGCGTACTTCGGTTAAGTTGGAATCTATATCTAGTTTTTGGATTTATTCAAACCCGAACCCGTAATCCAATATAATATGAAACTGGCCCATTCGAATATTCTAAAGAATCCGAATCCGATCTATACCACTCACTTCAGTTTTGGATTTGAACAGAAAGTATGTGTGCGTAAATTTATATTTTTGATGATATATACGTTAATGACTTACAAAAATAATAGAATGGTAATCTGACATTTGCTGTTTATAAACAAATAGTTTTGAAATTATTAAACATTTTATTAAAAATCAATATCATTTAAAACTAAATAATTTTTTTCTGTAGAAAGCATTGTATCTTGAATTATTTGGAAATGAAGTAGAGAGTAAATTATAACAAACAAAAGCCAGCATATACTAGAGAGATGTAAGAATCTTCACATTTAAGTTCTTAAAAATAAAATAAAATTGTCAAATTTTGAAGATTATAAGAAGTCGAAGACCAGCTCATTGTTTTGCCGCTTCATTTTAACATTTCTGCAGTTTCACCATCATATCATAATAGAGGAAACCAGCTCTTGCAGCTCTTTCCGGTTGCTCTGCAACTTCAGAAAGGATCATCTTGATCCCTGTAAAATGGTCACAAGATAAAGAATCAACTGCAGTGTCCCCTAAGGAACATAACAAATGATAAAGCAATGCATCACCTTTTTCAAGCTGACTGGGCCGAGCTATAAGCATTACCCATGCCATCAATTTTGACATTTTTTCATTGATAATGTCATTGGGGTAGCACCTCAGCTCCACTGTAATTCTAACCAAAGGCCAAAATTAAAACATTAAAACAAAAGAAAAATGAAAAGGAATATAATACTGTTTAGACAGCACCTACAACAACGTGTGATATATATATTCATCCATTTAGCAAGAAAATAAACTTGGGAAGCAGTGACAAAAAAAAAACAAGAAAATAAACTAATATAACATTTTTATTGTGCCAAGTCAAGGCTGCAAGTAACAGAAAACATCAACATTTTAACTTTTTTATTGTGCCTATTCATGAACAGATCCACACCGCAATAAAAAAAAATACATTTCCTGGCTAGGTTGGAGTTGTGTATTTACCTGAGAGCAGACAGGACGTCGCGTACTAAATAATACCTTACAAATTCTATTATTTTAAACCATGATGTGAATATCTGCATGAAATTCAATACTATTATACAAAAATGCAATGTCCCGAGTGTGAAAATATGTCATTTTTTACAAGAGCAAAAAAAAACCTGATCAATAGTCTCTGCATCTTTCAGACCACCATTATTCAAGAGAAATACTAACGAGTTGACAACCCGTGGAAGGAAGCTAGACAAGAGAAAACAAAAAAAACATACAAAAGAAAAATGGTTGGAAACATAGACAAGGAGTGATCAAAGAATTAAATAGTTTTGAGAAAATACTCACGGAACAAAGTCCTCCTTGAGATCTCCAGATAAAGCAGCAATCAACCTGTGGGAAAGAGAAAGAGAAAAAAAAATTATTCCAAAGTCGTGTAATTTTTTCTTTTTTGAATTACTAGGAAATTCACGCAGAAACTCTAATTTCCTAGGCCTGGAATCACAACATGTAATATTGGTTTCGTCACAATTGGTTTCCAAAGTTGTGTGGTTAAATACAATGTAGTGACACTGATCATGAACCAAGATAAACAAACAAGGATCCAGATGCAGATAGATGGTCGGATGATCAAAGAATGAGCTAAGAAAAAAATAATAGCAAACCTGAGGATGGGATCAAGAGAGAATCTTGATTCCATTTGTAATTCAGAGATGATTTTTGAGAAGATTAATTCTATATGCAGCTTAATTAACTGCCGGGTTTGAGCATACGCCAACAGTTCTTCACAAAACGAATTAAAATCTGCTGATATGTTCTGATCCTGCATTTAACCAACCAAAAACTCAACAAAATAGCATATAAAAGTAGCCCTTGATACCTTAGAAACTAAAGTAGCCAAATCATGTCTTGAGGTATCTTAATAATTAAGCTGAGATACAAAGAAGAAGAAAAGATTAAAACTTTGATCAAAACACATACCCTTAATTCGATGAGGCTATCATTGAGAAAAGTGGAACCTTTTGAAGGCTTGTCCAACAAAGAGAGAAACAAGTCTTCGACTCTCGGATAGAGAAACTTCTAATAAACAAAAAAAAATCAGAGATAGTTAGTTAGAGAGAGCAAACAGAAGTCCAGTAAATGATTTTAGTTACAAGAAGAGAACACATCCGAGAAGACGCACCAGATATCTATTCGCTAGCATATTAGGATTCCGACAATCACCACGGCCGAAACTATTAGGATTCCGACAACTACAAGACAGAGGGAGAGAGAGAACCTGCGGCCTGATTATATATAAGAAAGAGGTGATCCTGAGATTCTATAAAGTTCTTGTTTCACCTACCAATCCTGCGGTTAATAATCTTCTTACAATGTTACTTGGGCAATAGTTTTAGTATCCTAAAAAGATATTTCTGACTAATTTGATGTATTTATTTTGTTAGTAAGATATTAGATATTTTAATGTCATAAGAAAACTGATTTAAAATTTATATTATTTTGTGAATTTAATTTTTAAAATAATTCTTTCTCGTATTAAAAATAGATTAGAAATATAAGAGAAATTGATATATATATATATATATTAAATATATGCTTTTTTATATTACCTATATTTATATACACAAAGTAATTAGTTTTTAAAAAGTATAGATTTTATCTATATTTTCATTATATTTTATACTAAAGATATTATATTTATATTATCTTCCCTTTTTTATTTATATAACAATCATTTGTATTAAATTACATGCTTTATATATAAAATTTGATATAGGTTTATTTATGTTAAAGTTATCATCTTATTATATTAAATTACTTTGGAGTTATATAAAAATAATTTTTTTTATTAATTTTTTAAAAATATATATATATATTTATATTAAAGATATTGTTTTTTAATAATAAAGTGATTTGGAAATAAATATTACAAAAATTAAATAAATATATTAATAATGATATTTTAATAATAAATTTAATTCATTAAGGATATCAATGTAATAAACATTCTTGAAAATTAATGTGAGCGCGAAACATAAGAAACTAAATTATCAAATAATATGTAGATATATAAATTTTATATATTTCAATTATTTTATATTAAAGATATTACATTTTATATTTATTTTTTATTTATATAACAATCGTTTTTATTACACTATATGCTTTATATATAAAAATTGATATAGATTTATTTATATTAAAGATATTGTCTTAGTATATTAAATTCATTTTTGAGTTATACAAAAAGAAATTCTTTTTTTTTATAAATTTCATGTGTTAAAAATATATATTTATATTAAAGATATTTCCTTTTTTATAATAAGGTTATTTGGAAACAAATATTACAAAAAAGTTAACTAAAGATATTATAATGAGATTTCAATTATAAACTTAATCATCAAGAGTATCAATATAATAAACATTATTGAGAGTTAATGTGAGTGTGACACATAAAAAAATGAATTTTCAAATAATATTATAAGTATATAGATTTTAAACATTTTCACATATTTTATATTCAAGATATTATATTTTATAGTATTTTATTTCTTTTTGGTTTATATAACAAGTTTTTATTAAATCACATGCTATATATATAAATTGATATATATATATATATATTAAAGATATTGTCTTATTATATTAAATTCCTTTTTGAGTTATAGAAAAATAAATTCGTTTCTTATTAAATTTCATGTTTTAAAAAATATAAATATATATTAAAGATATTACCTTTTTAATAATATGGTACGTATAGGTTAGATATAGACCAGTCAATTGTAATTAAAATTATATCGCCATAATACAGTAAAAACTTTATAAATTAATATTGTTAGAATTATGGTATTTTATTAATTTATAGAGTTGTTAATTTACAAAAGTTTTCTATTAAGACTTTTTTATTTAAAATAAATAAGAAAATATTTGATTTTAGTATATATATATATATCTATTAACTTTTTGAAATTCATATTGGTTTTAATATATTATTTGGTGTATATAAAATATGTTTCATATAATTTAATGTGGTTTTGATATAATTTTACTAAATTTCATTAAAATATATTAAATGTTAAGAAAATATAAGATAGTTTCACTGTGAATATAAAATAAAAACTAGTATAATATTTTATTTTTACTATATAAATGTATAAAAATAGAAATTATTAATTTATAATTTTAATGAGGGTATATATCACCAGAGGAGAGCAATATAATCCCTAAGCTAACTCAGCTGCAGAACAAAGGTATGAACTCGACATTTCAGTGCTGAAGATGAAGAACACTTCCTTGCCAAGCCTAGGCGGTATTAAGCCTCCCTATCCAGCCGTGCGACACTAAAATGCAGTAGAGACATCAAGAGTATACACCAAAACTGAGCCGGAGCCAAAGAGGTACCAGCAGTGCCGGCCCTGACCTAAAGCACAAGAAGCAAGTGCTTTGGACGCCAAGATTTATTAAATGGTTAAGGGCATTAAAGTTTAATTGTTGTTCGTAGTTCAGTGGTTTTGATCTTAAATGGTGGCTTGCATGCGTCCAGTTCGAAGCTTTTCAAGGGGAATGTGTTTGTTTCTAAAAGAAATTGTGGGCGCCAAATGTTTTTAGCTTTAGGCGTTAGATAATGGTGGGTCGGGCTTCGGTACCAGCCACTGGAGGCAAAAAGTAAACAGGGGATCTAGGTTAAGAATTTTTTTGTTTCTTTTAGTTATAAGAAGATAACAGTAATATAAAGATGATTTTAAATAGTATGCTTATCCTTTACCGAAGATAACACTAATATAATGATGACTAGAATACAACCTGCAGTAAGGCCGTTAAATTTTATTTTTTATAGTTAAATATTTATTTTGTTTTATAGATTATTTGTGTTTGCTTTTTCTATCTTCTAGAAGAATTTGAGGTCGTCACAACACTGTAAACACATAATATAAGTCCTTGTATATGAAGTGATAGCAAGAAAACTACACCATTTCTAATTCTTGAACTATTAACCTTAATTTTAATTTTTTCATTCATTTTTATATGGCTTGAAATCTTTTTAAAATATTGTTTCCATTTTGAATATGTTTTTGCTATTTTTAGTTGGATATCTTAGTGGATATATGATATGTTTAAAAATAGATTTAATATATTTGCTTCCATTATAATTAATTAATTTTTTTGAAAAAAATTATAAACATTAATAAATGTAAGATATGTTAGCTATATATTTTAGGAATGAAATCTTGAGAAATAATTATTAAGATATTTTTTTAGAAATATCCGGTATTTTTACTTTAACATAACCAACAAACTTGAGATTTGACATGTATAGTGTTTGTTAAATTGTTGCAGGCGTTCGATTTTTCATAATTCTAAGTGTTAGTTTAAATATCTCAGATGGGGAGTAGCAGTTCTAAGAGTAGGAGCAACAGTCAGAGCTCGTCTTCTACTTTGGTGCAGCATCCTCACCAAAACAGCAAAGGCAAAAAGTATTCACTCATCGGCGATAACTACCATTCCATTGACCAGGTCAAATTCATTTTTAACCATAGGCATAAAGTATTCTTGAGAGTTTTCTTGAATGTTCGGTTATGATAATTAAATAGGTTACTGCTGCTCTTTCACAAGCCGGTTTGGAGTCATCGAATCTGATTGTTGGTATAGATGTCACAAAGAGCAACGAGTGGACAGGTGAAAATCTATTTACATATTTTAATATGTTGTTGGTTTGGTAGAGACAGCTTTCTGCGGCCATCTCAACTCAACAGCTGATTTATTCAGTGTTTGAAAGTAACTAACCACGTCAATTAAACGAACAAAATTTATTCAAAAAAACATAGCCGCTTCTGCCAAACCAACAACACTATTGTTAGTGTGTATATGTTGCTGACTTGGTTTGTTTGTTTTTTTTTACAGGACAGAGATCATTCGACGGGAAGAGCTTACATGACATAGGACCATCTCCAAACCCGTATGAGCAAGCCATTTCAATCATTGGAAAGACTTTATCTTCTTTTGATGAAGATAACTTGATCCCTTGTTATGGTTTCGGAGACGGTAATGTTTTTGTTGCATTAGAAGTCTTTTTTTTAAGAGATAAAGACCAAAATAGATTTAAAAAAAATTTTGTCCCAAAAATAACACTCAAAGAGAAAAATGACCAAAATATATTTTATTAAATGATGTAAATATATATTTATATATTTGGGTTAACTAATCTAAACTTAGGGTTTAGAGTTATGGGATAAGGGGTTTGGAGTTGAAGTTTAAAAATTTAAAATATTAAAATTTTCAAGGTCTATTTTGGTCATTTTTTCTTTTAAGGTCTATTTTTGTGACAAAAACTTCAAAAGAAGTTATTTGATAGATTTGCCCTTTTTTTAAATCTAGTTATAGAGAATAGAAGTAATGTTATTTTTGTGTGTGTTTGGTTCTTGTAGCTACAACACATGATCAAGATGTCTTCAGTTTCTATCCGGATGATACTTTCTGTAATGGGTTTGAAGAAGTTCTTTCGCGTTACAGAGAGATTGTTCCTCAGCTTCGTCTTGCAGGTTGAGATTTATTTAAAAAACTCTTATGCTTCTGAGCTGCTTCTGTTACATGATCTTTGGTCCCTTCAGGTCCGACTTCTTTTGCACCCATTATCGAAAGGGCAGTGACGATTGTGGAAGAAAGTGGAGGCCAGTATCATGTCCTTCTCATCATTGCTGATGGACAGGTAAACTAAAGACTACAATCATTTTATCACCTGAGGTTATTAATTAGATTATGATGTTTGTTAGGTGTCAACAAGTGTTGATGCACAGCACGGTGGTCTCAGTTCACAAGAACGTAAGACCATTGATGCTATCGTTACAGCAAGGTAAAATATATTTCTTGCTTAGTTTCATTCAACATTAGATGATGATGATGATGACCTCCTGTGATTGATCTAAATGGCAGTCGGTATCCATTATCGATAGTTCTAGTTGGTGTTGGAGATGGTCCTTGGGATACAATGAGACGGTTTGATGACAACCTCCCTGCTCGTGCCTTTGACAACTTCCAGGTAATGCCACTGGAAACAGTATGCGAGATCACTTTTGTCTCTAGGTACAAGTCATTAACTTCTTGAATGGAACAGTTTGTGAACTTCACGGAGATTATGTGTAAGAACATTGATACTGGAAGAAAAGAAGCAGAGTTTGCAGTTTCAGCCTTGATGGAGATTCCTTGTCAGTATAAGGCCACCCTCGAACTCGGCTTGCTCGGGTAAGTTTTTAGAATTTGATTGAGTTGTATCATTATAACCTCTACAACTATAAGCCAGAAAAAAATGATCTTGTATCCAAATTTACAGACGAAGAACTGGAAACTGTCCAAACAAGATTGCTCGTCCACCACCAGTAAGTGGTTACAATCGATCTATGAGCAACAACAGCTCGAGAAGTTCTTGGTCAAGCAGTGTTGCCTCTGCAACGCCTGGTAGTAACGAGAGCCAGGTTTGTATTTTGTCTTTGAGAATGAGGAAACCATTGTATTATATTTAAAACAATCACTTAACCAATTATATTTGTCTTTGAGACAGGTTTGCCCGATCTGTCTGGTTAATACAAAGAACATGGCATTCAACTGTGGACATCAGACTTGCGACAAGTGTGGAGATAACATTCAAACCTGTC
This sequence comes from Moricandia moricandioides, assembly GCA_905132885.1. Classification (NCBI taxonomy): domain Eukaryota; kingdom Viridiplantae; phylum Streptophyta; class Magnoliopsida; order Brassicales; family Brassicaceae; genus Moricandia; species Moricandia moricandioides. The sequence goes on from CAJHQQ010000755.1 coordinate 74,634, forward strand.
CTATTTGCCGCGTCTCTATTGCAGTTCGTATCAAACTCTATTAGTAGTGGCTTAATATCTATACAGATTTTGTTTTTTCTCACATTCTCAATGCTGCTGGATTCAATAGAGAATGAAGTCATTGGTTTTGCTATTCTTTTTTTTTCTGCCTATAAAGAGATTATTAGGTTGTTTTCATGATGGTAGCATGAAATCTTGTCATGCAAGTCTTGATATTATATCATATGTCCATTGTTTGAACTAGGTGCAGTAGACATTTAAGTCGAAACCAAACTAAAACTTCATTCTATAAAGCTTTTAGTAACAACATTTGTTTATACTGACAGAACATAAATTCATGTTTATATTAACTAAAACACACACATTTAGTTCACACATTTTTTCTCAGTAACCGAATACCAGTAACCTTACCTGTCGCGGTCCTGGAGGGTAACGCGCAGACCGTTCTTCATGTACAATGTGGTGGTGAGTTTGGGAACAACCTTCTGTCCTTCCACAACTTTGACCTTATACCTCATCAAGATAGCTGCAGCCACCATTTTCATCTGTGTGTAAGCAAACTTCTTGCCAACACAAAGTCTTGGACCTGCATTGAACACAACGTACTTGAACTGATCTCCACTAACAATCCTTCCTTCTTTTATCCATCTCTCTGGTTTGAACTCTTCCCAATCTTTCCCCCAAATAGATTCCATTCTCCCCATTGAGTAGATGGAGAAGTGAACCCTAGCGCCTTTCTCTACCCTTGTCCCATCAGGTAATGTGTCCTCTTCTAATGCTTGTTTCATCTCCATTGGCACTGAAGGGTAAAGCCTCAGTGATTCTGTTAAAGCAGCTTGCAGGTACACCATTTCATTAAGATCTTGTGCATTGAACGGTTCATTGGTTTCTTGCAGTGGAAGTTTCACCTGAATCTTTCTGATTTCGCTTAGGATTCTCTTCTCCACTTGGGGATGGTTATGAACTAGCCAGAAGAACCAGACCAGAGCCACAGATGTAGTGTCTCGACCCGCTATGATGAGACTTGTGATGAACTCTCTGAAGTACTTGTCTGAAAAGTACTTCCCATCTTCTTTCTCGTACTCTCTCTGCATAAGGCGTGACAAGAGATCAGATGAATCATTCAAGTTTCTGAGTTTCCTCCTCTCTCTCACTGTCTTATTAGCAAACGCGTGAACCACTCTAACCGCTTTTTTCAGCTTTCTCTCAAACCCTATCCCTAGAAACCTCATTGTCTTCCACACAAAAGGAGGCATCAGAAACCTAGCGAGTGTATACTCTGTAGCTTCCTCAAAAGCCTTAGCGAAAGGAATCTCCGGTAAGTCCATCTCTAACGATCCAGGATCAACCCCAAAGGCCGAGATACATATGTTATCAAAGGTGAAACGCAGGAGCACGTCTTGCAGATCAAAGACTCTCTTCGAAGTAGCCATCTCCTCCATCAGTTTCACCAGCTTCTGCTCCACCAGATCACTCATCGTACCAAACGTGTGCTCCAAGAAACAGGAAGAGTGCATCTCAGTTTTCGCCACACGTCTCTCTTCCTTCCATAGCTCATCGTCAGCGTTGAAGATCCCATCTTCAAGAAGATCACGAAACCTCTCTCTGTAATACTCACCCTTGGGGTAGTTTTTGAAATTGGTTTTGAGAATGTGCTCGAGGTTTGCAGGATTTGCGGTCATGATACCGTAGGACCCACACCCACCGAACCAAACTCCCCTGTAATGAAACGTCCCACCGGCTCTGACCAAACCTCTCGTGCACCAACCAAACAGATCGTCTTTGTTTAAGGCTAACATGGGTGTGATTCCCAACACTGGCCACATCACTGGCCCGCCTTTGCTTACTAACTTCTCACGCAAGTAACTAAGAAGAAAAAGCCCTATTAGGGCTAAAGCCACGTCCGAGAACTTTAAATGAGTGTATACCCATTCCACCGCATCATTGAACAAGTTCATCTCCATGAACACAAAAGATTAAGCTTTTGGAATGAGTTGTAATGGAAGAATTAGGATGGCAAGGGAAAAAAATAACCAGTTTTATTAATTGATCACACCAACTTTATTAGTCCCTACTAATCTGTATATTAACTCCGAGGCTATGTAGCTTTTCTGAATAAGGAATCCTTGGCTGTTGCAGGTTATTGATTACATAGCTTATCACAAAGTGTTAATCAAGTAACAAAACCTCTTGTGTTTCACAAGAATGTACATTTTTGCTGATTTTATAAGCTATCCTGATTTGTATCGAGCACTGTAAAAGCAAATGTTTACTTCAAAACTAATTTAATTATCTATACGCCTTAGATTGTTATGTTACAAACAAACGCATTTCTATATAGATTAGCTAAAAATGCTTCATACATCCGCAATTACTTTTATTACAAGATTCGTGGAATATATATATACGTAATGAATTGGAAACATTATCATTCATGTATGATGTATCACCAAACATTTCATCACCTTCAAACTAAGTAATTTTAGGTGAATAACCAAATAAATTCATAGTTTTCCATCTTGAATATTCCCATGATTTTTTTAAGAAAAATACACATACGTCGTTGTTTTTGAGATGTTACATAAGAAATGATTTTGTGTTTTTGCTGTTAAAACGTATCCTAGAATTGAAATGTATCTGGCAGACCCTAACTCCCAACCACTTAAAGCGAAGGCGTAAGCTAAATCATCAATGATGTTTAACTATGGACGCAAACGGAAATAAGGCTTTAATTTAATAGGCATTACGAAGGCAATAGACATAAATTATGGTTCACTTTTTTTGTTGGTTTAATGTTAAGAAGGTCCACATTCTTTACCATTAAGACTAATCTAGTAGAGATCGACCTTAATAGAGTAGATGGTTTTGTAGCAGATCATGACATATAGTTGAGACTTGAGAGTATTATTAGATAGTGTTTACAACAAGACCAACTCTTAGGAGGGTGAGACTCCAAATTTTTCATGGTTAATATTTATAAAAATTATGTAACCCTTTAAATCCCCTAAAATGGATTATCTAGCATTCACGATGAGATGAAATGATTTTTTTAGGCAGCCTCATGTATTAGAGATATGAAGATCTCTCGATCCTTCGAAACAAATTGTTCAAATCTATTAGATATGACTATTGGACTGGCCAGCTTTTACTATGAAGATTGATACTTTTCGAAGTCTACATAATAACTTCAAGAACGTGAATCTATTTTATATTCCCAAAGTGAGAATGGTTGGCGGACCAACTAGCAAAGAAGACTATATATTATATGAACATAGATTTTTTTTTCTATATAGCTCAAACACAGTAGATAAAATATTATATGCAGAAACAACTTGTCTGACCAAAAGATTATCTAGCCTTTAATCCACTTTTTTCTTAAGTTCTTACTATTCTTTGGAAATTTTCTACATTCAACTTTCAGTTTTAGTTATCGTGTAACAAGAACTCTTAAATGAGCCCGTGGATTCATCGCATATTGTTCAGTTCATCTTAGATGCCAATGAGTTAAGTTCTTACTATGCCTTACTGCCAATACGTCGGATCAACTTATGCTCACCATAATTTCGACCATTGCATAATTTATATAAATTGGGCCCTTAGTTTTGAATATTTATATAAGTCGGCTTCTTGTTTTATAATCCATCTGTTTCATAAAGATGTACGTTTTAGAATTTTTATGCATATTAATAAAACATATGAAATTTAAACTATCAATGTTGTAACTTACTATTTTTTATAACTTTTAACCAATAGAATGCTAATAACTTCATAAAAATTGATAATTTATCATTAATTACTATATTGAAAAAGTAAAAAATACAACATTTTGAAACAATATTTTTTGTTAGAATATAGATCTTTTAGGGCATCTCCAACCCAACTCAATTTTTTCCTCCAAAATGGAGTAAAGGTGAATATGGAGTAACAAATGCTCAAACCCAACTTCATATCTCACTCCATTTTGAAGTTTACTCCAATAATCTATTTTTTGTTTGTTTATGACTTCATTATGGAGTAAAGAATGGAGTAGGGTTGGAGCAATTTTACTTCATATCTACTTTTATTTTATTTGGAGAAAAAAATGAAGTTTTACATTCGAGATGCTATTAGAAACTGAGAGAGTATAAAAACTTGACTCAAAGCGTGGATATATTTAACACATCACATAAATATATGTTTGACAAAAACATTTGGACATGGCCTACAGCCTCATGAAAATCATTATTAAATAATTACACTTTCAATGGTTCTGTGAAATATGTGCATTATCGTTTCATATTTTCAAACATAATTAATTAAATTATTTCTACTTGTTAATGGTCAACGCTCATACTTATAAACTTTTTTTTAACACCATGCATATTTTTATCAGGCGTATGCTCACTTGTGCATAAAATGTAGTGACTTGAAACTTACTACTCCCTCTGTATTGATGTTATATATTTGATTGTTGTACATAAAAAACTGATGTTTAGATTTTAGTTAGTAAATTTAATTTGTGTTAAAAAAAGTTAATAAATTTAACTTTAAAACTAAAACATAAACTAAAATAAAAAATAGAATTGGTTGAATTTATTGGAAAGCAAATAAAATATTAAACTAACATTATTCTTTTAAATACAGTGGGAGTATAAGATAATATTGATTCCTTTTCGTTAAATAGTCATAGTAGACTTATTAAATTTGGTTTATGAGGTCGTGAATCGCGAGACAGTTCACACCACGAGGTACTAAGGCCATCTTTAACCCTAGCACCCCATTTGGGGTGCTTATTTTTGGTTTTTTTTTTTTTTTTTCTTGTTTTTTAAAAAAAAAAAAAAAAATTAAAAACAGACTAATCACGGGACGCCACGTGTTAGTGGGACCCGTGAACAGTGCAAGAACCAACAGAAAAGGGGTGCTTATTTAAGCACTTTTAGAACTGGTGCTTGCACTGTTTGCGGGGTCCACTCACAGTGGACCCCGTAAACAGTGCAAGCACCCTTGCTAAGCACCCCGGGTTAATGATGCTCTAATACGACGTATCATATAGATAAATATAAAATTTACTTTACATATACGCTTATATACTTGCCATCTTCTACTTAAATCAGCCTGCAGTAATCAAGATATACACAGATGAATCAATATTTTCGAGATGATGCGATCGTTAGGGATCCATGACCTTCAACAATTATATTCGAACTCAGCCAGTCCTCAGTTTTCGGTGTAAGGTCGTAATCGGAAAGCAATCTTCTCCACTAAATATAGAAGAAACCAAAGTTTGGGCCAGATTGTACGATTAATATCTATCCGTGAATAGAAAAAGGAGTATATCATCATGAGAAATGACTTTTTTGGTAATAAGACGACGAGCTCAAGTTCGGCAACTTGCATGTCTACTTTTCGTTCTCACTGTCGCGTACACGTACCAATGTATGTCTCAAGGTTTCCACTTCACACAAGATGAGTCTGACTATACATCCCAGTAGTAGAAAATCGTATAAAAATAATATGATTAGTTATATACATTTGAAATGATTCATATAGAGGTAAGGGATTATATGTAAAAATTACAAAGAAAAACATCTTATATATATTATATATTTTTAATGCATTATATATACACACATGTATATGTATCTTATATAATGAAAATAAATGGTAAAGTTAGTCGCAAACCTTGCATTGTGGTAAGACCTTTTGGTTGCTCTCTTTCAAGAGCCCCTAGCTACAATGAGGTTATAATGGGTGTTTATGTACATAATCAGAAGTGCCAATAGTGATGAGTTCGTTAGTTGTAATCCACATATTTGAAGCTCTAAAGTGATGTGGTGGTGGCTGAATCTTTAACATTTAACACAATCTGTTTTTCATCGAGTGAAGCAGTACTGTTGGACATATGCACTGATGCAAGTTGTGAATGAGCAATACACAAAAGCTTTGCTAGATATTTTGCAGAGTAGTATATTTAATTAAATCATCTTTAAAGGTTATTGAAAAAATAAATTAGCTACTCTTTCAGAACAATTGCAAAGTCCCTAAAAACTATTGATCATATTTTGATAATCCACCAATAGTGAGAATAAAACACTTGGGAAATAAATTGTTTGTATAACCAATTGGATGAAATGGCGACGTCACTGTACTTTGACTCCAGTATGGTTGATTGATTGATTAGTTGGCAATAAGCATTAAAATGTGTTTTGGTAATAAGTCAACAACATGTTAGATGATAATGAATCAAAACGGTACTTGTTTGACCAAAGGTAACTAATTTATTATGCAATTTCTGTAGAACTATTTACAAGTTGCATTTTATGTGATCCATCTCCCCTTTTTTTTTTTCGCTTTTCCAATTATTTTCTGTAATATTTTCCAATTATTTTTCTTGTTTTTGAAAATGAATTCGTACTTGAATTTACTGTTTTATGATAAATATATTATAATTCCATTTTGCGGTCAACCTATGAAAGAGAAAATTTTGCTTTGTGTACTCCCAATTAATGGATTACAGTCTGTAAGGGATAAGCAATAGTTTAATATTATCCACTCACTGGTAATACAAGTTTGAGGTTTTTTTTTCATTGGACATCGTCTAAAAGATCCCATTCTGTTTACTGGCTATAATAAGAGCTTACTAGGTGTTAATTATGAACTAGAACAACTTCATTCGTATCTTTTCTGAGTTTGCATCCCACTAACATACATGTGTTTGTCCATTGGTAAACGTTATAATAACAATCCCATTGAGGAGTTTAAACATTAAAATTTTCAAAATACATATATGTGCATAAATATTTTAATATTAGTATTTAAATGTGCAGTTTAAATTTTATGGAAAATATAATCCAGAATATCTATTTTCAAATACTTTGTAAAGTAAAAACTTTACAATTAAATAATAATATTAATATATATATATATTATTTTATTTTTGAGAACCTCAAAATCTAAAACCATTTGGTGGAAGTGCTTTAAGTAAAAAACAATCTTATTTTTGGTTTAGAGAAAACTTAGTTATTAAAATAAACAATAATCTTTATCCTAGCGTTAGGAGAAATGTATTATCAACCTCACGTACCATTTGACTTCTTGTTTAGACGTAACCTATTTGTCTTGAAAATCTCACTAAGGTTCATGAACTTTTGCATGCGAATATTTATAATTAATGTATCTTATTCTTACATCTAAACAGTCCAAACATAAGTTAAAAGTCTATTTCCTCTGACAACCAATCACAAACCTTATACAAAATCTAAATTTATCATCACCCACATAGATTTCCCCAGGTTTCAAGATGGCACATGCAGCATCTTCGTTCCTACGCCTGAAGAAACATGTGCAGGTGCGTCCACTTGTTCAATTTTAATCCATTTTATTAAACAACTAATGACCTTATTATTGTTGTAGCATTATTACTAAACATAATAATTTGCTTTTTTTACACCACAAATATATAACACTCTTCTGGCACGTCCTGCAATAATCTCATTTTCATAGAAGTGACGGTTAAAAAACGCCAAATTGTTGTTCGCCAAACATGTAATAAAGTAATAATTAAAAAAAAAATACAATTCATAAAACGAGATCCTTGTAAATTGAATTATCCGGTTTGGTGATGGAGACCTTCCAACACTTAACCTCTCCGTCAAGACTTCCACTAACGATTGAAACGACACCGTCCAACTCCGTATCTTTAACCGCTGCAAGCGACTTAACCGGCTTTGTGTGACCGGAAAGCACCTCTAAGCAACTGTAACTACCATCGATTCCTCGCCGCCAAATCCTGACCGTCCGATCAGCAGATCCACTTAGCAGCAAATCAGAAACGTTGAACAAGCTAAGTATTGCTTTGTCGTGTCCCCTCAAAGCACCCCTCACCGTCATGTAATTGGCACTGTCCTCTCTCTCCCAAACCAATATAGACCGGTCACACGAACCGGAGAACAAGACCGATCCGTCTTCGTTTAATGCAAGAGCATTAACCGCAGATTTGTGCTTCTCCAAAGTCGCAACTAACTCGTGGCGTTTAGAGTCCGCGGGTTTCGCCCAAACCCGAATACGCCTATCCGCGGATCCTGTATAAACGATGCCGTTAGCAGAGACAGCTACGGCGTTGACGGCGTCATCGTGAGCTTTGATTGATTCCTTGCAACGAAGATCAGAGGCTCTCCATATCTTCAGTGTTTTGTCCCAAGAAACGGAGTAAATGAATCCGTTATTAACGGCGAGAGCGGTAACGGCGTCAGCGTGTTCGATCCAGAGACGTTTCTTGTGACGGCGAACCTGAACGTAGTTTTTGGGAAGAGCGCAACGTCGCAAACGGTCGTTTAGAGTGGGAAGCGTGGTTAACTGTTTGTAACCGTTTTTGGCGGTTAGTTTCCAAACTCCGATTTTACCGTCCTGATGAGCAGTGAATATTTTTTCACCGGAGAAACCGACTGATTTAACGGTGCCTGAGAAAGGATCCTGGCCGTTGAAAGTGTCGAGATGAGCACACATGGCGCGATCGTAGATACTGACTTCGTGTCCGGAGACTGCGAAGAGATAACCTCCGTTGACGGCGAGACAAGTGACGGGGAGATTCCGTTCCCGGAGTTTGAACGAAGATGTAACGGAGTGAGAGACGGTGACGGTGAAAGTCTCGGAGGAGATCTTCTGAAGAGAGGGAACGGAAGGGAGTGTCTGGAGAGAGAGACTGCTATGGAGGCTGCTAGAGCCGGTGGCTTCGCTGAGTGGCGACGACGTGGCGCTCTCTGTGGAGTCCAGATGCTTCGGAGCTTTTGATGTTCGTCTTCTCCGGGAAGAATCTTCTGATTCGAACAACCGTGAGATAATCCTCATACTTGTTAAAGTCACTCTTTCTCTTGAGGGTATATATGTATCCGGCTTAGAGAAGTAGATTCGTGTACGTGAAGATACAGAGACGAAGACATGAAAACATATATATAGAAGCCCGTCGAGCAGATAGATTGGCCACGTGGCAGGATGTTATTGGTTAAGTGAGTTAAACTAATGCTCACTTAAATGTGTCCGAAAGAAAAGAGCAGACCTTCTCCCATCATTTATATATATATAATTTAAAAACAGAATAATTCTATTTTATATACAAATTTTATTCTAATGTATATGTATCTATAATGAAGTTTTTAACTATAAAAAGTATAGAATAATGTTATATATATACTTAAAAAAGTTATTTTCCTGTTAAAAAAAGAAATATATGCAAGAAGGTTGGAAATATTCTTAGTTTAATTATTTCTTTTTTGGTGTTGAAATTTAAATTGTAGTACATTTTGTACTTGGAAACAAAAGAGGCTATTATAGTAAAACTGAAAGAAAAAAAAAAGTCAAATCTGTAGCCAATGGTGTGTTTGTGGGGGTAAAGAACAAGAACTCATAATCAAAGGAAAAAGAAGACACTGAGTTTGCGTTACAGCATTGACGAGGTTGGAAGATAGCGCATGGGGTCAAGGAGAGAGTAGGACCCAAACAATATAATGAGCCAGTTCTACTTCTACCATCAATATGATTAAGAGGTTTATGAAAATGTAGACGCACTTTTTAGTTTGTTGAATAATTGTGATCAACGGTGAGTAGTAAATGGGTGGAGTGCATAAGTGGGAACTTGGAGGAAACACGAAAATGATTTAAGAGACTGGTCACATCGTTGCTGGAAAGTTGCTAATTAAAAAGAGAGAGACAATGAGTGGGGTCAATGTCAGAACGGAGCCAAATTGAATAGTTGTAACCAAGTCCAAAAGGATAAATAAATAATTTTATTTTCAAAAAAAAATACAAGTAGACAAGCCGGTCGTTATCTGGAGTGTACTGGGAAGCAGCGTTGCGAGGAGATTGCCAGCCAAAGAATAGTGAAAGGTTTGGAGGAAGGCTCATGGAGTCTTTCTCATATGTTTCCAAGAACCTTTTTTTTTTATCAACTGTTTCCAAGAACCTACAATTTGATTTGTTAATTAGGAGAAATATCGGCTACTACTTCACGCGAAATGCCGTCTGCCATATGGTCTATCATTCATAGCATACGAACAAAAACAAAAATATTTTTGTTTAAATTCTTTTGACCAATTCGAAACCAACGTGGCCAGAGTTACAAACAGAATTAAGCGACTGACTGAAATAGTTATACATATAGGTCTGCTTCAATTTATCAGATATGAGAAAATGATATTAAACTTTAAGTCTATACTTGGTAACTAGTTATTAACATGCATTATGTGTAGCAGTAATTTTTTGAAATCTATACTATTATAACATAATCACTTTATTCACTTATAAGACTATGCTCTTGTTTTGTGAGAAAATTACAACTTATAAGACTTTGCTCTTGTCTTATAAATTATTACCATATTCTAAATTTTTTATCAAAATATAAATTAATATTAAATATTATTGTTTATATTATATTTAGATATAAGCGATGTTAGCATTTTTAATATGTCATGTCACATTTTTTTAGTAAAATTAATTATAAAGATGTTTGCAAATAATATATAGGGAAAACAAAATCACCTCACCAGTAGAAAGTTAAATTAAAGTATCAAAACGGTGGTTCATAAAGATTTGGAATATATTTAATTGTTTAACGATAATTAATGATCAAATTATAGACAAACTATATTTACAAACCAATGAAAGGGTTATTTTTTTCTCCTGCGCACAAAGTATTAAATACATATTTGTACTACTGTGTTTCAAAAAAATGTTTTAAAAATACATATTTGTACTACTATTTTTTGAATTCATAGAATTAATCATTTAATACTTATATTCATTCATATTTCTTGTCTAAAAATCAGTATATCACTCTTATTTCTGGAACTATAAAGAAACGTTTGCCCAAATTTATATCATCTTACCCATTCTCGAATTTGAATCTTGCATCCATAATGCTCAGGACAAGATTCAGGTCATTGAGCTTCTCATAGAAGGCGAGGTCATGAATGTGCTTCTCGCGGGAAGTTAACATTGCTTTTCTACCCCTTTTTTGTCAATATGCTTTTTTACCGTTTCCAACTCAAACCTAACATTTGAATCTTGGCATCACAGAGGAAAAAATGAAATTGACAACTTTCATTGATGTAATCCACACACATCATTACATGCATTTCAGCTGGTTTTAGATGATCAATTGAAAGTTTATCTTTTAAATCGTTGAGAAACCCTTCTATGAATATTGAATATCCGGACGGTTAGTAATTGTGGTACTTTCTCTATCAAGCATGATAGAAATGAGGAGACTGCTTTGGATTTTTGATATATGTTACCCCAAATACGTCGTTATATTTTGATTAAAAAGTCCTAAGGCCAACTCCAATGAAACACCAAAACACCTAGTTTAATGTAATTACTTTTCTAATGGAACACCAAAAAAAATCCATCCCATCAAATTTAGTGTAGAGTTTATCATACCAAATATTTAATATACATATTTTATTACGTTATAGTTTAATTATTATTATTAACTAGTTCAATAACTAAACATAAATTATATTTTAAATTATTTTTACATAATTAAAATACTTTTATTTTGGTTTCAAGTAAAAAAATCACTAAACGACTATTATCATTTACTTTATAGTTTTAAAAATAAAATATCATTGAAATTTTGTTATGTGTTTTTCATAACTAATAGTTTTGTAATTTTGAATATAACTACTGTTTTATATAAAATAAATACATAAACATTATTATTAAACTAAAAATAAATGTAATAAATTTTATAATTATAAAATTACAATAATTTAACAAACAATATCTAAGTGTGATAAATAATTATTTGTCAATTATAAATTATAAAATATAAAAATTCTTTAAGCCTAAAACATTAAATAATATATAATATTATTTTTGGTGTAAAATTTGGTGTCATAGTTAAAAATGATAAAAAAAAAATATGACATCAAAATATTAAATTTGATGTAATTTTAACATCAAATTTGGTGTTGTGGTTAGAAATGCTCTAAAGAGAGGAAAAGATCTAAAAATCAAAATAAAAGAAAAAGCTATTGGTTGAGTTAGGACCAAAATAGTAAGACGTTAAGACCATGATTATCCATGTATCTTAGGAGGGTCCTTAAGGAAAGGGACCCACAAAAACCTAAGATATGTCTCTAAAAAACTCTTAATTAAGAGTTGTATCTTTTACTGTTTACGGGTTCCACCGACACGTATCGGTCCGTGATTGGTTCTTTTCTAATTTTTTCTTAAAAAAAATGAGAAAAAAAGTTAAGATACCTATGGAGGTATCTACCCATAATGATGTCCTAAGAGCATGATTAACCTAAAATCCCGTTTGGGATTCCTATTCTTTTTTTATTTAAAAATAAAAATAAAATAAAAATTAAAAACGAACCAATTACGGACTGCCTTGTGGTAGTGGGACCCGTAAACAGTGTAAGAAATCCTCCAAAATCAATTCTTATTTAGGAGTTTTAAAAACAGTTTTTGCACTGTTCATACGCCCCACATATCAGTGGGGCCCACGACTGTACGAACCTCTCTTAAGAGACCCCAACGCACAACGCGTACCGCTCTTTTTTCACTCGTTGATGGGTCCCTTCTTAAGTGGAAGATCGCCAAAGCCAACCGAGAAACTGGCCTGTGACAATATCTTTCAAATTTTATCATGTAATTTTTTTTTCTGAAGAGAAATTTAGTTTCCTTCACAAGTTACTGATGAATATTAGTAGAACTAGTGCTTATTACTACAAGTCTACAATAATGATCGACCATATGTTTGCACTTTGCAGTCTAGTACTACTCTGCTTAACATAATTAAGATTTAAAATTTAATATTTCAACCTAGATTAAAGCTTATACAAACATTTACTCCAATTCCTCTTTTTTTTTCGTTTATGAATTCGAGAAACATAAAAGACATATATATGTTGATTATCAATTTTTTTTACTTAGGTACATTTCAAGTGGGATATGTTTTACTATAACTTTAGTATCAACCAAGTATTAACAGGATGCACTAATAACGCTTTCTTTGTATTACATCGTTTAGAGTTAACACAAGGAAAAGAAGAAAAGATAAATAGATTATAACACCAAAACACACAAGTTTATAAACACGTACACGCCACTCAAATTCCAATTTTTTCAAGTATGTGAATTATTATAAAAATGAGGCTGATTTGCTCATATTCCATTTCATGTCTCATGAATCATCTTATTATGTTTTCTCGACAAATAAGATCATATTCAACAAATAACACAATCTAAACTACGATCAGTCCGTAATATTTTTATTTGTCATTGCTAAAGAAAGTTTTTTTTTTCAGTTTTATTACAAGGACATCGTTTCTCATAACCAAGGAGAAACAAATTACAACATGATCATCACAATCATCCATTATATAAATATTCTTCACTCAAAAATGATATTTCTCATGAAAATACACACCTCAGAATAACAAGAAAGAACCGGCGATGGATGCAACACCAACGACGACCGCAGAGACTCCAAGAGCCGCTGCGCCGCTGTCAGCAGACTCGGCAGAGCCTGAAGGTCCATCGCTACCGTAGGAGGAGTCACTTCCTAGAGGACCAGCCACAGCCACGTCATCATCACCAGGGGAAGCAGCTGCATCGTCGGTTGTTCCAATGGTGTCCTCGGACACTGGAGCTTCGACCTCAGTTATAGAAGTAGATGGAGCTTTGGAGGGAGACGCTGAAGGAGACGGAGAGGAGGCAGCTGCGGCGAGGCCAAGGACGGCCAAGAACACGAGGCCAAAAACCACGACAACGTTTTGGCGACCCATTCTTCTCTCTGTCTCTCTTTCTACGTAGCTCTCTTTTTATTTATTTTAGGGTTTGAGGTCTAGAGATTGTGATGATTGGAGAAAGAGTTGGGTTTGATGTGTACATATAGATGTTTTGTGTGACTGAAAGAAAACGTTTGTACTACGATGGAGGAGTACCGTTCAATCCAATGTAGATCGACTGAAATGCCTAAAAATGGGATTGCTAAGATAGACAAAAAATTGAATGGTAACAAGCTAATTAAAGTTACCAAAAAAAGCTAATTAAAAAAAAGGATGGTAACATGCCAATGAATTGATTGGATACAAATTTTTATCTTTCTTTTGCCTATCAAAACTTTTTGTTGTAGCTTTTCTAATTGATGATGTGAGATGGTCTTTCCTAGGTGTTGCTAGCTGAGTGAGTGCTCAGTGCTGTTATCTCTTGCTATCTCTTTCTATATCTCCTTCTGAGTTGGGTTCTCTGATGGAATGTGCTACGGTACATTGCTGTTCTTGTGATCTTGTGCTTCCCTCGAGTTCTTATCCAACCCAGTATGATGCCATTGGGTCCGGCTACACTTCAAGAAATCTAGGCTATATACAAAGCAAGATAGAGAGTCTCTAAGCAACACATAGCTTGCACCTTCTCTCACACTAACACCTGCCAAGCTTGCTTACTTCACTCTTTTTACCTATCATTATCATCTAGAGTCCGTTTTAATAGCTTGTGGAAAGCCGAATAAAATGAATGTACACAATATGAATATTGTGCTAACCTCTAATACACTAAAACAAATGCATTCATTTTTTTTCTTATTAAAGTTGGAGTTAACTGGTTCACAATATGTTGATCAATAAATAAGTTGAAAAACATTATTAACTGGGCCTTAATTAGAAACTATTGACATCTAAATGTGAAACTTAAAATTTGTAATACTCCGATTTGGGAAATAAGAATTGTGTATGTGATAGATCTTATGAAAATGAATTAACTATACACTGATTGCACTAATTAAACATATTTTCATTCTGGAATGCCTTGTAAAACAACTCTTCAAATCAGACATTAACCATTAAGTAACTTTCTAACCCTCAATAATGGATAGATGGGCTTTAAAGCCTAAGCCCAAATATTTTCTTAGCAGGCTTTAAACAAACGATTCTTCTACCATCATCAGCGAGCTACTAGGGTTTTACACTCAACCATTTTCGCTCTCAAATCCACTCTCCTTCTCGCTTTTTTTTTTCTGAAAAGAAAAACAAGATCTGTTCTTCGATCTGATCGAGGAAAGTTTGAATCTCGAAAATGGCGCTTGCCTTCGATGAGTTCGGGCGTCCGTTCATAATACTGAGGGAGCAAGATCAGAAGACGCGTCTTAGAGGCATCGATGCTCAGAAAGCCAATATCGCCGCCGGTAAAGCGGTGGCTCGGATCCTCCGTTCCTCTCTCGGACCTAAGGGAATGGACAAGATGCTTCAGGGACCTGACGGAGACGTCACTATCAGTTCGTTTCTCACCTTATTTGATTCCATATCTGCTTTTGATTTCTACTTTCATTTTTGGGTACTTGATTAGGGTTTAGTATGTCGATTGCAGCAGCATTTTGATGAATGGATCCATCTAAAAATCGCTGCTCACTTTTTTGGAATATAATTTCGCTAGTGCCTGTGAGCTAAGCTGCGAAGCTCAAACTAGTCTCTTCTGCTGCTTAAATGCTAATGAATACTCTGTTTGGTAGCATTGCATTGAAGATTAGGTCTCGTGTGTTGTGATCTTAAGAAAATAGCTGCAGAATATAGTCTCTTTTAACATTTAACATTTAACATTTCGACTTAAGGAAATAGCTGCAGAATATAGTCTTTTCTCATTATTGAGTCGTATCATTTAACAGTGTTTGAAGATACGTGAATAGGTAACAGTAGTTCCATCCTACAGACTCAAAGTCGAAATCTTTTGTATAAAGCATGGTACTTTTTTTTTTTTTTTTTGTTGCTATCTTTTTTTGTAACTTCGCCGTTTTTGTTTATTTAGCAAACGATGGTGCAACAATCTTGGAGCAAATGGATGTTGACAACCAGATTGCGAAACTTATGGTCGAACTTTCTCGGAGTCAGGATTATGAAATCGGTGACGGCACAACAGGTGTTGTTGTCATGGCTGGTGCACTTCTGGAGCAAGCTGAACGTCAATTAGATAGGGGGATTCACCCTATCCGTATCGCTGAGGGATATGAGATGGCTTCTAGAGTAGCAGTTGAACATTTGGAGCGTATATCTCAGAAGTTTGAATTCGACGTTAATAACTTTGAGCCATTGGTTCAAACATGCATGACTACTCTGTCCTCGAAGATGTAATATTCCTTTTTATGTTTGCTTCGTTGCATATTTTTATATGGTTTATAGAATTTTGTCCTAACCTTTTTTGCTCATTGGTACAGTGTGAATCGATGCAAGCGCAGTTTAGCTGAGATTGCTGTAAAAGCAGTTCTTGCTGTTGCTGATTTGGAGAGAAGGGATGTTAACTTAGATCTGATAAAAGTAGAGGGCAAAGTCGGTGGAAACTTGGAGGACACTGAGCTTATCTATGGAATACTAGTTGACAAAGACATGAGTCATCCACAGATGCCAAAGCAAATTGAAGATGCCCACATTGCCATTTTGACTTGCCCGTTTGAGCCACCGAAGCCTAAGACTAAGCATAAGGTGGACATTGACACGGTGGAGAAGTTTGAGACATTGCGCAAGCAAGAGCAGCAATATTTCGACGAGATGGTTCAGAAGTGCAAGGTAAGCTTTTATATTTTGTTGTCATTGTGATTTGGGTATGGACAATTGAGTGAGCTGTTGGAGAAAGCTTTTTCTTTTGTCAGTGAAGATCAGTTATCGCAATGCATTTTGTGATATAATAAATGTATGTTCCTTATGTTTTTAAATTGCAGGATGTTGGTGCTACACTGGTTATTTGCCAATGGGGATTTGATGATGAGGCAAACCATCTATTGATGCATAGGAATCTGCCTGCTGTGAGATGGGTCGGAGGTGTTGAATTAGAGCTTATCGCAATAGCCACAGGTCTGACATTTATCCAAACATCTACTGCTAATGGTTTAATCAGTTTTTTTGTAGAGCTGATAGGATCTTTTTCTTTATGTAGGAGGCAGAATTGTTCCGAGATTCCAGGAGTTGACCCCAGAGAAGTTAGGGAAGGTACTATTTACTCTCAATTGTTGGTGCCCGTAAAATGAGTGGAAAGTTAATATTCAAATCAGACCATTGAATCCTCACATTTATTCATGTTGTTAGGCTGGTATGGTGCGTGAAAAATCATTTGGTACAACAAAAGAACGAATGCTGTATATTGAGCACTGTGCGAACTCAAAAGCTGTCACTATTTTTATCCGTGGAGGTACTCATAACCCTTTTTTAATTTTGTTAAGAGCACTGACTTTTAAGTAGCTGATGAGCTATAAATATTGATGTACTGAGTTTAATAGGCTTCAAATGTACATGGTGGACAAAGATATTATACTGGTTGATTAACAATTCGTTATGGGATATGGTTTAGGTAACAAAATGATGATAGAAGAAACGAAGCGAAGTATCCACGATGCTTTGTGTGTGGCGAGGAATCTCATCCGCAATAAGTCAATTGTATATGGAGGTGGTGCAGCTGAAATCGCATGCTCACTTGCAGTTGACGCAGCTGCTGATAAATACCCTGGCGTCGAGCAGGTAAAAAGACGATCTTTACTCTTCTCTTTGAGTCTGTAGTGAAATCATCTATTTCACAAATCTTAACGCTGAAGACTTAATATGTTACAACTGCTTCCGTCTCTATGTAGTATGCAATAAGGGCATTTGCAGAAGCTTTGGACTCTGTCCCTATGGCTCTTGCAGAGAACAGTGGGTTACAGCCCATTGAGACGCTCTCTGCGGTTAAATCTCAGCAACTAAAGGTAAGTGACCTGGTTATCTATTTCGGCATTGATTTATTTGTTCGGCTATTGAATAAAACATTGGCATTTCTGGGTGTATGATGAACAGGAGAACATTCCTTTCTATGGAATAGATTGCAATGACGTGGGAACAAACGATATGAGGGAGCAAGACGTGTTTGAAACATTGATCGGGAAGCAGCAACAGATCTTGCTTGCGACTCAAGTCGTTAAGATGATTCTAAAGATCGACGATGTCATCTCTAATTCTGAATACTGATGATGTTCTGCTGAAACATTTGTGCTACCCTTTGGGCTCTTGTTTTGCTTTCTATTAGCTTTTGATACTATTCAACAACGTTGTTCCCCTCTTGCAAGCTTTTATTTAAAGACCATCCTCTGTGTTCTTGATTCTAACTTTATCCCACTTGTGTTTTCCCGTCACTAAACTAAACAGCATTCAGAAATATTATTGTGAAACTGTCTATCGAGCTTGCAGAGAAAATCATCTTTTAGGATACGGTCTGTTGCCTTTGATCCATCGCCAAAAGTGTACTTCTGTGTCTGTATGCATTTTCTATTGAATTTTTTTAATCACAGATGCAGCCAAGGCCCGTAGTTGACTTAAAAATCATTGTCGTATGAGACCAAAACCTTCTGTTTATACATAAGAATATGCAAGGAACACGAACTAAGCTTGCACGACTTACAAAAACATCCATTTGGCCATTTCTTTCTGCACAAATACTAAACCTTAAATACCACTGTTTCACCCCACTCTTGCAGATGTGCTAAAGGCTATTCAAACCTCAATTCCTCTATCCACCTTTAGGTGTTTACCTCTTCTCTGTTTCATGAGAATGGTGTTGCTCTGTATCATGGCCAACGCCGAGTTTCCCATTAGTAGTCTCGTCTTTTTGAAGGGATGTCTTCCCATTCACAGCAACAGAGCCATCAGCTGTTTCTTCCACACCTGTATCAGATTTTCCCTCATGTTCCTGTGCGCTGTCTGTATTTTGATTTGACAGAGTTGCTTCAGCTTTCTGCATCTCCTCTTCTTTCTCTCGACGTCTCTTTGCTTCCTGCTCTTTGAGCAACCTAAACCTGGGAATTACATCCATGTGTTAAAACAACAAATATCTTCTAGTGATGAATGAAAGGCTTCAGAGAAGTTAGTCACCTTTCACCAGGTTTAGGCCCTTCTGAGGTCACCTTTTCACCACCCTTCTCTTTTGGTATTTTCAGTTCTGAAACAGACTTTTGAACTAGAGGTTGTGAGATAGACTTGTCAACTTTTTGAGTTTTGTCTTCTTTCGTCACCAAATTAGTGAGCTTCTCCATTGGGTTTTTGGCGCCACCATATTTTTGAAGCCATACTTGCTGTGCTGTGCTCAAAATGTTGTTGGTCAACCTGCAAACGCACTCTTCAAAAGTGAGAAAAAGTCACTCCCCACACGAAAATATATAATACCAGCTGCTGGTGAGCTCTCACCAGTAAAGACTTAAACCAGAAGGAACTGATAATGCAAAATAGCCTATCATCAGCGGAAGCAACTTCGTCACCGCTTGTGAGCTCTTCATGGCTGGATCATCACTCTGACAAACGACATAATGAAAAAAAATGGTACACCAAATATTTCAATGCTGCTTAAAGGATTCCTTGTTGGTTAAATGTACTCAACTGATTGAGCTTTGAGGATGTACATCAGTTGACATATTCTCATAACCAGCTTATTGCTCAAGCTAAAAGGTAACTACTAAATAGACTATGACAAATGCGAGAAGATGCTATACCTGCGGCTGAGAGGATTGCATAATCTGAATGGAAAGATACTGAGAGAAGATGAGCAATAGAGGTAAGACAAGATATGCTAATGTGTCTGACCATCCGAGTGGTGGGTGTCCCTCCTGCGAAATAAATTCAAAATTTGTAGACATCAGCAATAAGGTCCAACATCCTCTACACTCCTCTTAGATATCCACACCACTCAATATCGAGGTTCAAGATTGATACTTACAATGAAAGGGAACAACCATGAGATCCCACTCCCACTCTGTCTTGCAGCAACAGTTGTTGGACCGGCAAGAGAAGGAATCCAGAAAAAGCCTTCCGTTAAGAGTCCCTAATATTTAGAAACAAGCATCCAACAAACAACCTGTCAGAAAGGAACCTTGAAGGCGCTTACAGAAACAAGAAGATAATAGTTTTTTTCTGCAGGTACCTCATCTGCAACATTTGAGAGGGCTCTATATAGGCCAATCCAGACTGGTATGGTAGCTAGTGTGGGGAGGCAGCCTAAAAGATAAAATAAAGATATAGCTTAACAACAAGCATTTATTGACCAAACATTTGTCTCAATTGGAAAGAAAAAACAAATAAAATATCTGAAACAACAAATTGTACCTGCAAAGGGATTGATTCCAGCAAGTTTATACAATCTGGCAGTTTCAAGCTGAATTTTCTCCTGCAAAGATGAACATAAATATTAGGAAGCTTATTATTTAAAAGTTCTAACAAAATGTATACACTCATAGAAAGTAAAGCTATAACGTTTGGTATATTCATTAGAATCACCCCACAATGATGAAACCAATAGCATCACACCTTTTAACTTAAATCAACTAATGATTGATCCAAACTACGACTTAATACAACAAGAAGAAATGCTTTTCTTTATGGAAGAATGGTTTCACCTGATCACCAGCATACCGTTCCTGAATAGCCTTTATTTGAGGCTGCAAAGACTTCATAGCCATTGTAGATTCGACCTGTAGAGAAACAAATCACCATTTCAATAAAATAAAAAAACCGAAGATAGCTGAATCTTGGCTCTAGCAAGTTAGTAGAAACAAAAGTGAAAAGAACCTGCTTTTTGGTCAGTGGGAACGTAGCAGCCTTAACAAGCACAGTGAGTAGAATGATAGCAAAACCATAAGAATAAGGAACATTTACAGTTGATAACCCATCTTTCAAAACCTGCAATTCCAATTCAATTACACACCAACATAATCAAATTCACTCTCCCTTCTTAACAAAAAAGAAAAAAACTTTACTGACCTTGAGAATAGTTTCCATGTAATTGGCGATACCAGTGAACCAATCACTGGTCTGGTTCGTAGTGGTGGTAGTAGTGCCGGAAACAGAATCAAAACTCTCGGAGGAGGAGACGGCGGCATCAGCGATCGTGTAGAGAAGACGCTCGGCATGTTCCTTGATCAAATCGAGAGAAACGGGACCCGGACTGAACCCGAATTGAGCCACCAAGGTCCGACGACAAGACGAAGAAGAAGACGGCCTGTGGCTGAAACGGGAGCGGCGGAGATGGAGGACTCTGCCCGTGGAGAAAGACGAGAGGAGAAGGTTCGTCGGCTTCAGTGATAACGAAGTGGCCATCTTCAGCGACCAGAAAGGTAAGCGAGATTTAGGGTTTTGGATACAGAAAGGATTTGGATTTTGTCTTTGCTTTCACGTAACAGTGCGGTAGACACCGACCGTGAAGTGAAGCAAACAAACTAACTTTTGTTTTGTCTGAAATATCTATCTTTGACGTCAGCACAAACTCACTTCTACTTGGGCCAATGATTATTGTTACTAAAGCCCATTAAAGGCCCAATATTTATTTTCCTTTTTTTTTCTGACATTTATATTTTCTCAATCCACTTCCATCTTCCTCTAGTCACTCTCAGTTCGCCTCGCCGTGATATTGTCTCGCCGCCGTCTCTGTCTCTCTCATAGTACATTGTAAACCTGAATTGATGATTTACACGGCGATTGATAACTTCTACCTAACGGAAGAGCAGATAAAGACGCCACCTTCCAGGAAAGATAGGATAGATGAAGCAACCGAAGTGGCACTTAGATTCTATGGATGTGATCTCATCCAGGAAGGTGGAATCTTACTCAAGCTGTACCCTTTTTCTTGTTCTTCAAAAGCTCTCAAATGTGTGATTTTTTCTTTAACATTTGTATTGTTGAATATTTAGACCACAAGCAGTTATGGCTACTGGGCATGTTCTATTGCAAGAAGTCTCTTGCCAATTTTGATGTAAAGGTACTTACTTTGAGGCCTTTAGTAGTGTGTTATGTATAGTGTGACCTTAGTTTCTGTCTCTTGACTCTTGAGGGCTTTTCTATTACAGATTGTTGCTGCTAGCTGTGTCTGGCTTGCTTCAAAACTAAAAAGGCAAGACATGTCATCATTGTGTTCCACAGGATGGAGTGCCGCAGGGAGAACTTTTACCTATATAGATCATCTTGATTTGTTTTCCAAGGTTAGTATGCCCCCTAATGCACCGTTACATGACCAATTGCATATTTGTCATCTTGAGTGTTTTTCATGTCTATCTTGTTTATTTTATATATCTTTTTTCATACTAATTGGAATAGCTTTGTTTTTGGAAGTGCTTTTTGTTCATCGTTTTTTGTAACTCAGCTTGTTGATTTTTCTGCAGAAGTACTCTGAGTTGAAAGTTGAGCTAAGCAGAACTGAGAGACATATACTTAAAGAGATGGGTTTTGTTTGTCATGTTGAACATCCTCACAAGTTCATTTCAAACTACCTTGCCACACTTGAAACACCTCCTGAACTGAGACAAGAAGCATGGAACCTGGCTAATGATAGGTAACCCCAATTTTTTTTTACTAATGGATATTATGTTATAATGATTACTCGATAGTTAACTGTTCACCCTTGTTTTAATAGGTTTTAGAGCTGACATTTCATCTGAAGCTCGGCATATTAGCTATGTCTTGACGTATGCACTGTTCTGTTGTGCTTTCAGTATCTGCTGTTTATCTTATTTGATCTCTCGTGATATGTCTATATATGCAGTCTGCGTACAACCCTTGGTGTAAGTTTCAGAAGTGAGGTTGTGGCTTGTGGAGTTGTGTATGCTGCTGCACGTAGGTTTCAAGTACCGTCGTGGAAAGCATTTGATGCAGATTAATCAGGTAGTGACGAAGTGTGCAGAGTTCTTGCTCATATATACAGTCTTCCAAAGCCTCAGTATATCTCAGTTTGCAAGGATGGGAAGCCGTTTACATTTTCCAGTAGATCCGGCAATCCCCATGCCCAATCAGCTACAAAGGTGAGGTAGCTCACTATCTAAGTTTTCATGATCATGTTGAGTTCATTTCTTATAGGAGCAAACAGAATAGCTTTTGCTAGATTACATGTTTTAATCAGAGTTTGGTTTTGAAGTGCTTTCCCACTATGTTACAGGATGCTACAGATTCAAAGAAGAGAGATGCTGAGTCAAACAGTCTACCTAGGAGAGAGTGATAGGGAGAAGGAACGAGGTAGAGAGAGGGACAGGGCTAGGTCTTCTCACAGAGACAGAGGCAGGGATTCTGGCAAGGACAGAAACAGACCAAATGATAGAAGTCACCATCGGTCAAGAGATAGACTGAAGGACTCAGGTGGGCCGTTCTCGGGATCGTGACTATCGTGAATCCTCAAACTCATGGAAAGACCGTCGTAGGCACCATTAAGTCAAATCTTCTTGTCACCAAATCTTTCTCATCCTTTGGGACAAACCCTTTGAACTCCGCCTGATGTTTAGACATGATAGTCCTCTTGTATTTGTATTGTGTTAGAGGCAAGCCCAAACCATCGTGTTATCAAGTTATGTGAAAAGAGTATCAAATTCCAAAACGTATTCATAAGACAGTTGCCTTTTTTGGAAGGCTAGTCTACAACATTACTACACACAATGGTTAGTCTTAGGCAGTAATGTTGCATAAGAGAGTGAAACAAGCCTCTCCAAAAAACAAATCTGTCCTTTAAACATATGAAAGTCCCGTCACCTTTCTTTATGATTTTGTCCAGAAAATCATTGAAACATATTTAAACGGTGATACTGTGTTATTCTCACCGGAGAGGATGATTGGACTCTTGGTCATTGCCAAGCTCTCTGTGGTGGGTTTGGTATATTGTTGTTAACAGTCATTTGCACATGTACATTTTGGTTTGCCGGCCCTGTAACATGGATAGATATCACGGACGTTAAAAAATAAGAGCTATAAAAGTGTTGATTATATATATATATATATATATATATATATATATATATTGACAATCAAATAAACAAAAAGTTTTGTCTAAAAGAGAAGAGGGACGACGATCAATTTTCCCTTGAGAACTATAATATACCACCAAATTTAAATAAACTTTAACCATAATTTGTTTCTCCATTAAACAAAAGTTTGAATCCAGTTTTCCCATATAATAATGAGTTAAAACTGGTTTTAATTAGATCCATTTGGATTTAACTGTCTATTCTATTAGATAAAACTTGTAATTAGTTTAATTGGTAAATAATAAACCGAGTTTGTGTGGAAATTGAATTCAAACTTGGAGCATTTATTACATGGGGAAACTGAATTTAAACTTTTGTTTGATGGAAAGAAAAAGTTATAGTTAAAGTTTGTGGGGGGATTTGGTATATATGATAGTTTTTGGGGGAAATAGAGTGTTATAAAAGAGGATTATATACTCAAAAAAAGAAGAGAATGATAATTACTTGCTGGGCCGCCGCGGTTACGCTTGGGTTTGGTGCAATAATTCCAACCGTACCAACCACCAGCTCCAAGAACAATCAAAGAAGGAATTGAAATACCAAGTGGTAAACGTAAGTTGCTGCTATGCTCCTCTTCTGACTTTCCTGAAGAATCTTCCATACACAAAACTATCACTAATTAGATTCCAACAAGCAATCTTATATAAACCATTAACTAAAAAAGAATTTGTACTATTTTATATAAAGAATAATGGTTACAGAAACCTCTACCTTTTCCATTATTTTCAAATAATACTCTTCACTGATGTTTTAAAGGGTTACTAGCCTTTTACCCGTGCGCCCGCGCATGTATTATTTTTATGAATGTCAAATATTTTAAGCAGTTTGTTTGATATAATTGTATATATGAATGAAACTTATTATTCGATATCAGTTATCCGATTTGAGATCCCATCCGCTTCAAAAAACGGATATTTGGGGATCCTGGCAGTGATTTTACGGATTCGACTGATCCAAGTACTAACTCAAATAGTAAAATTTAGGTCTGGATATTAAATATTTAAAATTTAATTATAGTTATCTATGTATATTATATATACTTTTATATAAAATAACTAAAATTTTAATTTTAAATTTGAATGCTTTTAAAGTTTTTTTAAAATAATAATTTTAAATAGACTAATAGATGGTGAATAATTAGTTTTTAATTAAAAAAACAGGTCCAGATATCCGCTGTATTCGAATTTTAGTCTGAATATCCTAACCCCGAATACCCAGATCCGGATAAAAATTTACGAATCCGAAGAATGCATATCTTAATCCGTATATCCTAGAATACCTTGGAAATTCGACCTGTCCTAGACATAACTGTGTATATGTATTATATGGTGATTAAAAATTTTAAATTTATAAATTACATAAATTATTCTTATTAGATATATATCGTACAAATGAATACTACATTGTATTTGTTTGTATATATAACCATTTATAATAAATATTAGTATGTATTTTAGTCACTAAATTGTTATGGAAAGTTACATGATTTTGTTATTGTAAATGAATAAGTTCACATTATATCGAAAATTATTGACATTATTAGCTTTTATAGTTGGTTAGCTTATATGAATATGAATAAAAAATAAAATTAATTTAATTATATATATATGTATAAACATATATACATTTTTTTATGAAATCTCCAATTTCAATGACAAATGTTGTTAATGGGCTTAGCCCAGATTTTTTTTTGTTAATAATCAATATTTAGAT
Source organism: Moricandia moricandioides (assembly GCA_905132885.1). NCBI lineage: Eukaryota > Viridiplantae > Streptophyta > Magnoliopsida > Brassicales > Brassicaceae > Moricandia > Moricandia moricandioides. The sequence goes on from CAJHQQ010000755.1 coordinate 100,111, forward strand.
GTTTGGATATAAGAATAGTATCAGTGACATTTCTTGTAAATATTAGGTAATGTAAATATTAGGTAAAAGTAAGGGTTATATAAAAGGTATACTGTAAGTTAATATAATATTCGTGTAATTATATCAACAGTTGTGGCCCACGAACCTAACTAGGGCCTAAAAGCCCAAGCAAGAGACGTTTGCTGTTTTCTTTACTAGTAACTCAGAACGTGAAGGTGCATATGAAGGGAAAAAAGTTTACACACAGACGGGATACTTTGGTAAAGCTGCGAAAACTCTACTGTAGCGTAGGATAAACCCATAGTCCACGAACGGCCTCATCGTCTGAATCACTTTCATCAGACGAACTTGTTGTCCCCATTAAATAGTTAATAACCTGTGAAGAAACAAAACCATCAAAAGCAGATAAGATCACTTGGCAGACAAGTATCAAAATCACTAGAAGGAGGAAAAAGCTTACCTGGTGAGTTAACATGAGTTCGAGTGGCTTCTTGTCTGATTTCAATTGACATTGTTTGTTCGGGCATCTCAAGTTGTCGTGCCAAACAATGGAGTCACAATAACTGCAGTATCCGCGACCAGATGTTAACATCTTTGATGAATTATACACTGCAAGGTTACGCAGATCTTAAAAGCCTTTTTGGTAAAAAGGGAAGATAAAACTGTGGAAAAAACAAGCCCTTACAGATATATTCCTTCTTAAAGGCTTCCCTCCAGTCAAAACCGGGATGAATATGAATCAAGACTTTGTGAATGAAGTGAAGATCAAATAGTGATCGCCACAGAGAGCCTTCAGACGTTGCTTGGTTCCATGAGCTACAAACATAACAGATAAGTAAAAAGGAAGAGAAAGAAAAGACTCTGCAATGTGGAATAATACTACAGGAGGAAGTAGTGTAGTAGTAATACCGAGAGACTTGAGATGAGGAGAGTAAAGATGATACATCAAGGAAACTGAAGATATGAACAAGTATATCTTGTGGAAGTGAAGGCATATCTGAAAACGAAGAAGAGGGATTATGTCCGGCTATTAAACAGGAGATATCCAGAAAGAAAGATAACTAGAAAAACATACCTATGTTTTGTTCATGGCTCTTAGTGCGTCTTTTAAGTGCTACTTTTGCCTGCTTAAACTCTACAAGGGCTAAGTTCTTCTTCTGTTTTGGGAATGCTGATTCTATGCTCTTCACTAGAAGGTTAGCCGCTGAAACAGCAGCTGATGTGTTCATGCTAAATGACAAAAACAGAAACTGTTAGATAGAGGAGATGAAACATAATAGATTCCATGAAAAACCGAGTGATAAATTAAGAATCAACGAGATTTGTGGTATAAGAATAAAGTGCACTTGATGAGTAGTCTCATTGTCAGATTCAAAGAAACAGAACATTCTAACAACAACTGAAGTCTTTGGACAAAGCAAATGCTAAATGCCAACGCATATGCAAAGAATCAGTGAAGCCTGTAAAGTTATTCGAAGAACCACTCCCTCCCTAACCCAATCTAAGGCTTAATCCTCTGCTTCATGCTTGGCTGTTTAGAATCAAAGAAAGTTCCCCAACTTTGGTTTCATTATTCTAACAACATATAGAGGAACCAATCATCTGCTGATTTTTTCAGGACACATCATTCAACCCTTTTTAAAACAAAACATATCTTTTTGTTTGCAAATTATACAAGCAAATCGTCTCAAAGATCAAATAAACAATCAGCAAGACTCAATTCCCTACTGAAAGTTCAAAACTTTGGTTATATTACTTACTCGATTTATCAAATAATTTTCATAATACAGAAGCAGAAGCCATCAGATTTCACAAACCCTAGAAGCAATGGTTTAGAAAGTCGTAGGATAAAAACTTACTCGGGAAGAAGACGAAAAGCGGAGAGACAATCTCGGAAGATGAAAGCTTTGACATCTTTGGGTAATTGAGAGTAACAATGATCTATAATGGAGCTCAGTTCATTGCAAGCAAAAGGGTAGAGATGATGATTACTCGATAGAGCTTCTCCTACCTTTAGATTTTGGTATCTCCTCTCATAATTTTCTTGAATCATCGTCTGGGGGTTTTGATCATCTATCCCGGTTTCTGTTTGCGCAATCAATTATTATGTTCTCTTTCCCTCTTTTCTGAATATTGGTTTATCAGACCGGAACCGGTTAATGTCATCTCCAATAGTTGATTTTATTCTTTCTTCTAAAATCTTATTATATAAAACTTCATTGCTAATTAATATGATAGCCACACACATGGTAGTCAAATTTTAAAGAGAAACTGATAATAATAACATAAGTTTTTTTTTTGTCAACTTCGCTTTTATTAAAGTTTATAGAAGTAGGAGTACAAATAAAAGATTACAAACACATGGACGCAAGGAAAACACGTGTCATACAAAGACTTAACCACAATCTATGTAAGGCATGCATATTAGAATTTTTTTTTCCACCGCCGATCAATTTTCTGGCTGAAAACGACGACGAAATCTTCACCGTTCTTGCATCACTTCCATCTTCTTTGATTTGCACTCACTACTAGTCTCCCTAACGCTTTTCGCCGGTGTTGATGCTTTGAAAATCTTACATCTCCGGTTCATAACACAGGGACTGATCAATCAAAACTCAAAGCAGATCCTTTATTGGACCGTTCATATTAGAACGCCAAATTATACTGAACCTTCTTTGAAGAATCTGAGTTCAGTCCGTCATCTTCATCCCCCTTTCTATTAGAAAGCTCAACCCTTTTGCCAATTTCCAGCACGACTTAACGGGCTAAGTGGTGCGATCCTGACCAGCCTCAACCTGAGGGATTTGAAGATCAACTATGAAGCAGCTAGGAGATTGATCAAGACACAATCTAATGGGCTGTATAGAAGCTTTAATTATCTGATCAGAGAAATAATGGACAGAGAGGAGACAAAGGTTACTCATGGTGAAGCCTTTGCTATACTTGGTCAGACACTGAATCAGCATGGATTACATGAGATCAATCAGGAAAGACGTTCAGCTAGCAAGAAACACATAGAGAATGGACAAAGATGGCGTTTACATCAGAGTTCAATGGAGCAGATTGTTATATGGATCAAGAAGGATCTCTTTGTTTGCAAACTGGACCAGAAGTACAACAAAGACAAGCTGGGCTTTAACATGGACGTGCCTAAGGTGATGTTGGCTGAAAGAGGGCCTTTCAAGCCCAATAAATGGAAAGATCGACCAGCTTGGCTTAAGTTGGCCGGTTTGCTTAGCTTAGGTGTATTTCTGATTTCTTGTAATTCTAAACCAACTAGGACTAGGATTAGGGTTAAGGTTTCATAAACCAATTAGAAATAGGTTTTGGTTTTCCTTTTAGAGTTAGGATAAGGTTTTCTAGTTAGGGTTTTCTATCTTGTCTTTATAAAGCCAAAAGCAGCACATATTGTAACTTACGCATTCTTTTAATAAAATCTAAGCTTTTGGCTTGTCAAACTCGTCCCTTAGGGGACCTCAAACCCTTGTTCACGTGGAACAAGTTTTCTTTGTCACACAAGGTAGCGTGAGCTTCTGTGATTCATCCTAGATATGAAGCAGGGTTATCCTGTGTCTCAGGAGTCGCTAAACAACTCTAGAGCAATCCATGGCTCTATGGTGAAGATCACCCAACGTCCTGGAGCTTCTCAGGCTCAAGGATCCACCCATCATCCCTCAAGTGTGATTGGGACGAGGTCTTCCTATCCAAGGCCGCACCATGTGGTATCAGAGCCACTTGGGGGTTTAGGGTTTGATGATCTTAACCTAGGATCACGAATTCCATCATCTATCCAGCAATCTTCAATGTTTTCTTGTTGGAAGCAGGAAGATAAGGCTAAACAACAAGCAACAAGGAAGAGAGTTGCAGCAAGCCAGACCTTGATCTTTAGTGAACAGCAACTTGATGACCTAGCAGCCGAGATCTTCAACCAAATCATGAGAGAACGTGGCAGCAAGCAAAGGTGGAACAGATCTGACCTTAAAACGTCCAAGGAGACAAAGTTACTTGCTTTGGATCAGTTTGGGCGCTGGTCTAGGGCTTCACAAGGAGAAAAAGAAAACATCCAGCTAGTTCCTGAGATATCAACAAACAAAGTCTGGAAAATAGGAAAACAAACTTCTAAGCTATGCTCACAAATGGCTGAGAAGAAACCTGAGAAGATACCAGAGATTGAACCAGCATTGGCTACTTCTTGTCAAGGAGAATATTCAATATTTCAACAAGAACAAGAGGAGCACGTACCAGGAGCTTTGTGTGGTCCTATTCTCGACCTAACCAAAGCAAAAGAAGAAGGAAAACTTGATGCGGCGCTTGTAGTTCATAAGGAGTCATCTGAGACTTTGATTGAACAAGGTGGATTCATTAGATTTTCTTCTTATTATTCACTGACCAGGCCTCTTGTTTGTGTTAAATTCAGTCTCGTGGATCACTTAAAGCTTGTCAAGAAGCTGCACAACTTTATCTTTGAACCAGGAGGAAAGCTATGTGAGTTTAAGAGCAATAACAACATTCTGGTGCAAAGAGCAACAACCAAGCTGAGTATGCACGAAAAATTCATCCTCAAAGAGAAGGATTTGAGGTCAAATCCTTTTAAAGGAGGAGGGGGTAGTGTAACTCAAATCAGCAGCAATGGCAAGATGAAAGAGAGCAAGTCCGAGTTGCATCAACTTCTCAAAGACTTGCAGCTTTGGCCTCATCATCCTAGACCAAGAAAACACGTGATTCATGCTGATATGAGATCTAGGGAGAGCTTGTATCACACGACATCAATGGTACAAGCAAGGGTATCCAGAAAATACAAGTTCAAAATCGAGTTCTTCACTTTACATTCTGACTTGAGTTGGCTTGTGGACAAGTGTGGAAAGATCAGGGATGACCCAAGAGAGGAAAGGGACGGTCCTAGACTCAAGAATGAGTATGGGGATCAATGTACACGACCTCCTGATCAGGAGAAGCATTTCAGTCGATTCACATTGAGTTTGGATCGAATTGGGTTGAGAGATGGCTGGAATCTGCTTATTCTCAACCATATGGGATTGGTGCGTCCACCAGAGTGTGGAACAAGGTTCTTAGTCAGTCATGAAGAGCCAGTATTACTTGCTGAGATATCTTGTGTGCTAAGAATCTTTACAGCCAGAGAAATGTATGAGGAGCAGGATATGAATGTGTTTATCTTAGATGGTTCGGATTTGAGGACAAATCCTTTTAAAGGAGGAGGGGATGGTGCGATCCTGACCAGCCTCAACCTGAGGGATTTGAAGATCAACTATGAAGCAGCTAGGAGATTGATCAAGACACAATCTAATGGGCTGTATAGAAGCTTTAATTATCTGATCAGAGAAATAATGGACAGAGAGGAGACAAAGGTTACTCATGGTGAAGCCTTTGCTATACTTGGACAGACACTGAATCAGCATGGATTACATGAGATCAATCAGGAAAGACGTTCAGCTAGCAAGAAACACATAGAGAATGGACAAAGATGGCGTTTACATCAGAGTTCAATGGAGCAGATTGTTATATGGATCAAGAAGGATCTCTTTGTTTGTAAACTGGACCAGAAGTACAACAAAGACAAGCTGGGCTTTAACATGGACGTGCCTAAGGTGATGTTGGCTGAAAGAGGGCCTTTCAAGCCCAATAAATGGAAAGATCGACCAGCTTGGCTTAAGTTGGCCGGTTTGCTTAGCTTAGGTGTATTTCTGATTTCTTGTAATTCTAAACCAACTAGGACTAGGATTAGGGTTAAGGTTTCATAAACCAATTAGAAATAGGTTTTGGTTTTCCTTTTAGAGTTAGGATAAGGTTTTCTAGTTAGGGTTTTCTATCTTGTCTTTATAAAGCCAAAAGCAGCACATATTGTAACTTACGCATTCTTTTAATAAAATCTAAGCTTTTGGCTTGTCAAACTCGTCCCTTAGGGGACCTCAAACCCTTGTTCACGTGGAACAAGTTTTCTTTGTCACACAAGGTAGCGTGAGCTTCTGTGATTCATCCTAGACATGAAGCAGGGTTATCCTGTGTCTCAGGAGTCGCTAAACAACTCTAGAGCAATCCATGGCTCTATGGTGAAGATCACCCAACGTCCTGGAGCTTCTCAGGCTCAAGGATCCACCCATCATCCCTCAAGTGTGATTGGGACGAGGTCTTCCTATCCAAGGCCGCACCACTAAGACTGATTTCTGAAGTAAGGGTTCTGAACTTAACCTTCAGAGAAGATAAACCAAACACAAACAATCGGAATTTTATATAAACTCACGAAGAGAGAACAAAGAGTAAATCCGATCTACATAATCGGAAGTTTATTCAAATCAATCTTCACCGGAGAACACAGTGAGGCTGAGACTGAAACTGTCACAACAAAAGTAGCCATCGCGAAAGATGAGATTCACCAAGCGAAGGAAAAGATGAATAATACAGAAATATTTACATAAAAAAAAACAAAAAAAGAAGGTGGTAACCGGCAGCAAAAGCCACCGGCCACCGAACGGTAGCTGTTATCTAAAAGCTCTTTCTAGTGAGAAGATGGAGCACTTAGAGAGAGAAAATTTTATTCTTCACAATTATTAAATTATCTGTTAAAATAACAATTATATAAATTTTAATAACATAAGTTAAATATTATTACTTTGATTTGAGTTTGGATTTGGATTTTTAAGAGATAAATTATGTTTTTGGTGTTAGATTCGATAGAATCCATGATGCTTGCTTAGTGTTTTGCATTTGATGCTTAAATTCTGAAACGGTTTCCACCTATGAAGCGTGAATTTGAACACTACAAAAAGTTAACAAAGGCTTTCTTTGTATTGACAGGTATATTGTCCCAGACTTTGAATGTATTTGTGGAACACTTGTATCAACAAGGTGAGTTTTTTTCCACTCAAGAAACTATTATTATTGTATCAACAACTTTAAGTCTTTATTTGGAACACTTAGTAGCAACATATTTGATTCCTTTACCTTAATATTTTTGTTGATGAGTGTGAGCGTTGATTACTATTGTGGCAACTACAAATTACTGTTAACTACTTTTTTATGTTAACTCTCTTGACGATGCGTATGCTGGGCTTTGATTGGTCTTTGGGATGTGATTGCAGTAGACTACGAGTTGTGTGTGTTGGGTTTATATCAATTTGTGCTACACAAACCCATCTTAATTGATTCATGCTCCTATTAGGAGTTTTTGTTTTTTCTTATCATGAGTCTTTGAATGGCTCTCTTACGAAGTTTTTTCTGTTTCTTATTATGAGTTATTGTTTGAATTTGGATTTGGATTTTTAAGAGATAAATTATGTTTTTGGTGTTAGATTCAATAGAATCCATGAGGCTTGCTTAATGTTCTGCATTTGATGCTTAAGTTCTGAAACGGTTTCCACCTATGAAGCATGAGTTTGAACACTACAAAAAGTTAACAAAGGCTTTCTTTGTGTTGACAGGTACATTGTCCCAGACTTTGAATGTACTTGTGGAACACTTGTATCAACAAGGTGAGTCTTTTCCACTCAAGAAACTATTATTAAACTTCCACTTGTATCAACGACTTTAAGTCTTTATTTGGAACACTTAGTAGCAGCATATTTGATTCCTTTACCTTAGTATTTTTGTTGATGAATGTGAGCGTAAGTGGAATCGAAATAAATCTCTTTCCTTAACTCTTAATATTCACCCGTAAATGCCACGGGTAATAGATCCCATGATACAACAATGATAGATAGTCACGCGTCACTCGTGAACTATCCCTATCGACCTATAAATCTACGAAACACTCTCAAGAACTTACGCTGGGAGATTTGGTGGTTTTCGTTTAGTGAACCATATGTCAATGAAGGAGAGACATGTTTATTTAAAGAGAAGAACGAGAGTCACTTCCCGCAACAGCTGCTACACGAGGGAGAAAATCTTGCAGAGATCGAGGGAAGTCGAGTTACAAGGCTTATAAACTGCATGACATTTTTATTTTGTAGACGAAATACTTGTCGTTTTAAAACAAAATGCATGTTTTTTTGGATATAAAATGGGCCAAAACCGTTAAGCTTAATTGAGTCCAAAAAGAACATCTTGTAGTGGCAAAGCCCAAAGCCCGAGCCGGCCGGACGGCGGCGGCGCGCGTTTGATGGCCCTTCTCTCTCTCCAGCAAGTCTTTGAACAAGCTTAAATGTGAAGACTTATATATAGTGCTCCACACCCTTAGTATTGTCCGATGTGGGACATACTCAACTTTGATATTTTATAGGCTTTTAAGAACAAACTCAAGTCACATTTTTTATTTATTTATTAACAAAAGCCATTGGGCTTTGTTGATCCTACAGTTTAGTGGTTGGACCTGTTTTGTCTTTCGGATTGGTTGTCAAGCTTTTCAAGTGTTATTGGTGTGTCCTGATTGGAGGCCCATCCTCGGTTCGTTGGTTGTCTCTTTGTAAGCCTCCGGTGGTTTGGAACTTTCAGCTTCTTGGGGACTAAGTAACGAAACTTCAATTTGTTCTTATGTGCCCATGTGTGGATTTTAGTTTCTTTTCTAGTTTCTTTGCTTTGTTTGTGTTGTGATCGGAAGCTGCCTAGGAGTGGGCTCTAGCTGCATGTTCGTTGGGCTCTTGTTTCTGGGGATTTCGTGTTATCTGCCAGTTTGTTTATCAGAACGTGATTTTCACCTTGGAATGAATGCTATCTTATGGCGAAAAAAAATAGAGATTTAACGGGTGTCAGGTGACATCCATCGCACCTAACCACTTTCATTAGATGAGCTCGTTATCCCCATTAAATAGTTAACAACATGTTAAGAAGCAAAACCACGAAAAGCATATAGATAACAAAAAGACGTGAAAAATAGAATTAACAAATTGAAGGAGGAAAAAGCTTATACATGGTGAGATAACATTGGGGCCGAGTGGCACCTTGCCTGGTTCAAACTGTAATTGTGTCTTCGGGCATCTAAAGTTGTCATGCCAAACAAAGGTGTCTCAGCATCTGCAATATCTGCGACCAGATCTTAACATCTTTGATAAATTATACACTGCAAGGTTAGCAAAGCAAATGCATAATTTACAAATTTAAAACAGTATACAAAAGAACGAGGATAAAACCATAGACAAAAAGAAGCCCGTACCAATGCATTCGTTCGTAAAGGCTTTTCCAGAGTCAAAACCGGGATGAATATGATTCAAGGCTTTGTGACTGAAGTGAAGATCCAAAAGTGACCGAAACAGAGAGACTTCATGCATTGCTAGGTTCCATGAGCTACAAACATAACAAATAAGTAAAAAGCAAGCAAAAGATTCTCAAATGTGCAAAGACTCTCAAACTTTTCTTTTTAACGCTTTTACTTCAACTAAAAAATTTGAACCAACTTGGCCAGCAACAAAAAATCATTAAAATAATACCAGTAGGCATCTGAAGATTACTCTCATACGAATATGGGTAAAAAAACTATATACAACACCCAAGCAGGCTCATGAGATTGTGATAGAGATAGACGCACCAAGCACGAGCAATAGTGATGCTTTTTGACTTCTCCCTAAATTAAGAGATACCACCTCTCCATCACTAAAAACCCATGGATTCATAATCCAGGAAAGTAAGATCTACTGATCTTCATGAAACTTCTGAAAACCGAAATCTTGTGGAGGAGAACAAACAGAGCCATGCTTATAGCATTAGCAAAAAAAAAAAAATTAGCCTCGGGCCTCACTTAATTTGTCAAAATTTGGAGCCCCAAGACCTCGAAAATATATCTTTATTTAATAACTTAGAAAGTTTTTTATTTGTTTCTTGTTTAATCTCAACGAAACCCCAACACGAGATATGTTTTTTTCTTATTCATTTATTCAGGTTAAAAAATTCTAGTTTTTTTTTTACTTTTCCAATTTTTTTTACAGGAAATCTTCTTTCATTTGCATATTATAATTAGTTTTTGTCATATTTAGTGGTATGAATGTTAATGGTTAACATGTTATATTTTTATTTATGATATCTGCAAAAATTATTCACTTGGGATATCCGGTAGGTCTAGACCCAACCGATTAATCCTTGAGGTTCTGTCCATCAGCGCCAAAAATATTAGTTTCTGGCAAGGGGAACTTCATATCCCTATCGCCTTGCCACAAGAATGAGTAATTTGGGAGGAAATTTCCGAACCCACATGAACCTTAGGATCTTTACATGCCGAATCAACCACCCAACCACACCCTTGCGATTACTACAATAAATCTTGTAAATTATGTTTCATGAAAAGATTCGACAACTTAAGTATTTACTAATGCACATCATACTGAACCTTAAAACATGCATTCTCAAATGCTCGCCGTTTATTATTATATATGAACTTAATATTTTTTTTACTAAACATAAAACTGAATCCTTACATTATGAAAAACTCAGATCCTAGTTTTTGGTGGTGCTGGTGGTGCCTAAGGGCTTTCTTTTCTGCTAGGTCCCATCGGTGGAATAGGAACATTCTTAGGTAACATTCCAAAACGAAGAAGTTGTGATGGTGACCACAAATTCATATTATCACTGGTTCGAACCGGAGGTTCATCTGGATTAGGTTCTGAGGGTGGGATTGCCTTTTTTATGTGGCGCGATAAATCATCTGATCTTATGAGCAAATTTTCCAGGTTAGTCTCAGTCGCTTCAAGAAAACCAGCAAAGAGGAGAACAAAGATTGTTACCACAAGAAAAAAAAATATTTTCTTCATTTGATAATGTACTTTTGATAATGCAAAATCTGTCGATCAAGTGTAATTAGGTTTTATAGTATTGTTGAGAAAAACAATGTTAATAAAGAACAATATTTTCATAAACAAGTATGGTAATTTACTAATATCATGTCTCAATATTGTGTTGGAAAACTTTAACCAAAATACTAGTCTGATTATAATAGAAAAATATTTTCATAAACAAGTATGGTAATTTACTAATACCATGTCTCAATATGGGGTTTGAAAAATTTGACTAAAATACTAGTCAGACAGGGGCGGACCCACCACTGTGGAGGGCGTGGCACGGGCCCCATGTTCTTTTTTTTCTTTTTCTTTTTAGTAACCAAAAGAAAAAAAGATATATCTTAAATAAAAAATAATAATAAATGTGTCACACCTAGCCACACCCTATAAAATTTAAAAACACTAACAAAAAAAAAAAATTTTACAGGCCCAATTAGTAGTGCATTAAAGTTATATAGCCCAATTTCACAATTATTCGATTCTTTATATTAGCCTAAACCCTAACTAATTACTTACGTGACTTTAGAAAATATCTGCAAAAAAAAAAATCACAACCGGCAAATCCGTTGCATAAGAGCTCGTTTTTTCGTATTTTTCTAAGTAATCATATATCATCTATAACAGTTTATTATATATTTTTGATTTTTAAGTTAATTATTTTATTTGTTCGCATATCCTTTTGAAACTAAAAGATTTTTATTAGGTACCATGGAAAAATATTTTAAAAAACAACGTGTATCAACACCAAACACTAATTTGGAGAGTTTGACTTCAAATCCTTTAGTGGCGCCATCAACAACTAATGTGGAGGATGTACCTTCGACATTAAAAGCCAATTTTGAAGATTTACCTTCAGCATCAAAAACCAATTTGGAAGATTTACCTTCAGATCCTGCTGATAGAAAAAGAATATCAGAATATCATCATAACGAAAGAGATGAGGTAAGGCCCAAATATCTTACTAAAGGTCCTTGTCAACCTCGTGGTCATGATTTTCCTAGGACACTATCAGGGAATAAACTAAGAAGATTTAATCCAGCTTGGTTTAATCTCTATGGTAGCTGGTTGGAATATAGTATAAAAACAGACAAAGCTTTTTGTTTGGTTTGCTACTTGTTTAGGGATTATACTGAAAATAAAGGAGGAAGTGATGAATTTGTGACAAAAGGCTTTGATACTTGGAAAACTCCAAAGAGGTTAGGAGACCATGTACTAGTGAATAGTTTTCACAACAATGCGTTGAAGATGGCCGATAATCTAATGAATCAAGATCAGTTAATCATTCATGCTTTTTATAAGCAGAATGAAGCAGCCAAAAATGAATACAAGAACAGATTGAATGCTTCAATTGATGCTTGTAGATATTTATTACGACAAGGATTACCTTTTAGAGGGCATGATGAGTCGGTGGAATCAGCAAATAGGGGAAACTTTGTCGAGCTTGTGAAATATACTGCAGACTAGAATGAGCTTGTAAGCAAGGTTGTGTTGGAGAATGCTCCTAAAAACAATCAAATGGTGTCTCATAAAATTCAGAAAGAACTAGCACATTGCTTTGCAGAGGAAGTTATTCACTCTATTATTCAAGAACTTGATCATGATGTATTTTTCCTGATGGTGGATGAGTCTGCAGATGTTTCTACTAAAGAGCAAGTGGCAGTGGTTTTCATTTTGTTGATAAAAAGGGGGTAGTCAAAGAAAGATTTGTTGGTCTTATTCATGTTCAAGAAACTTCGTCTGCATCTGTAAAAAGTGTTATTGATTCACTGTTTTCAAAACGTGGATTAAGCATTAAAAAATTAAGAGGACAGAGTTATGATGGAGCTAGTAATATGAAGGGTGAATTCAATGGGTTGAGATCTCTAATTTTAAGAGAAAATAGTTCTGCATATTATGTTCACTGCTTTGCTCATCATCTTCAGTTGGTTGTCGTGGCAGTAGCTAAAAAACATTTTGAAGTTAGTGATTTCTTTGATAAGATTTCTATCTTCTTAAATGTGGTGGGAGCTTCTTGTAAGAGAAAATATATGAACGTAAGATAATCGAAGAAGGAGTTAGTAAGGGTGAAATTAAAGCATTAAAAGGATTAAATCAGGAATGTTCAATTCAAAGACCTGGGAATACTCGTTGGGGTTCTCACTACAAAACCTTATTGAGATTGGCTGATTTATTCGCTTCCATCATTAAGGTGCTTGAGTATGTTGAAAGTGAAGGGTCAGATGGAATCAAAAGATGTCAAGCTAATGGTATTCTCAAATACTTTCACACGTTTGATTTTGTGTTTTACTTACAGTTGATGATACTTCTTCTTGGTCTCACAAATAATCTATCAATGGCTTTACAAAATAAAGATCAAGACATTTTAAATGCAATGTCTCTAGCGAAATCTACTAAGCAGCAATTGTGCAAGCTCAGAGATAATAGATGAGATTCAGTCATTGGAAAGGTGAACTCTTTTTGCGAAAAAAATAGCATAAAGTTACTTTTTATGGAAGAAGAATTTGATGTTCCAAAGAAGCCAAGAAAGAGAAGCAACAAAATAAACTTGCATTATTAACAAGTTGAATGTTTTTACACTGTATTGGATATGCAAATTCAGGAGTTTAATGATCGTTTTGACGAAATAAACACTGAGCTGCTTGGTTGCACTGCATCTTTGAGACCCATTGATTCATTCTGCCACTTTGATCAACCAAAACTTATAAGATTATCAGAGTTTTATCATGAAGATTTTAGCTCTGTGGAACGGTTATCTCTTGAGCATCAGCTTAGTATTTACATCGATAACATCTCTAGAGATCAAAGGTTTTCCAATTTAGAGGGTCTTGGGGATCTTGCACGTGTCATGGTAGAGACTAAAAAACATCTTTCACATCCTCTTCTTTATCGACTTTTGAAACTATTTTTGACTTTGCCTGTTGCCACTGCTACTGTTGAGAGATCTTTTTCTGCAATGAAAATTGTGAAGACTACCTTACACAACTGAATGGGTGATGAGTTTTTGAATGATTGTATGGTATGCTATACTAAAAAGGATCATTTCGACAAAGTGACAAATGAAATAGTGATCAAAATATTTCAGGATATGGGAGATTGAAGAATGACTTTATGAGATTTTTACTTACTTTTTATTATATTTGAGGTTTATAGTGTTATAAACTATTTCAGTTTGATTTTGATTTTAGCTTTAATTAATTTATTTTACATTTAATAAATATATTATAATATTTATTTTATTTATTGTAATGAAAATATTAATGTGCCACAGTCTACTTAAATTTCTGGATCCGCCCATGTAGTCAGGTATAATATATCGAATTTAATAATTGATAAAAGGAAATATAATCTTGTTCCAGTCAACATGTTTAGTAGAACATTTATAATGACATATTTAAAGCATGTGGACTAATGGTGTTCAAAATTTAGACTTTGTTCTTGTATGATTTATTTTTCCTATTTTTGGTTTTCAATTTTTAAAATTAATTATTACATTAAGTACAACATTTAGTTTACCTTAATAGTTTGAATATCTTCAGTTTTAATTTATCCGGTTTAACTGAAAAATAAAGGTTAATGGTTAGAAATTGGATTACAAAAAAATATAAAATGTGTTGACAAAAGAAAGGGAAAATTCTAATCTACTTATTTATAGTTTTACATAAAATATTTAATTTAAAAAAGTGCGCTATTATTACAAAAAAAGGAAAATTCATATTTTAAAAAAAATCTATAAACCCAAAGAAGAAACAAAATCTCTTATCTTTAAATAAAAAGTAACAAACTTAGATAAACATAGTAAAAAGTTAACAATATCTCTTTACAGAATGTACTGAGTTTAATAAGTCTCAATTTAAATATGGATATGCTGATTTTCAGATCTGAGAACAATATCGGTTTCCATTAGCAGATATCGAACAATATCTATGTACAGACTATACTGAGTTAAAATTTTTGAGTATGAATGTGCACATGAGTAAGAAAGTTTGCAAAAGGAATCCTCTCATTTATTAAGGTGTTTTTACTCAGCCCTAACCATGTGATATTGGGTTAAGGTGTGAAACTATAGCGTAGGAATCATTTCTGTGTTTCCTTAGGATTAGCCCATCGTCCAGGAACGGCCTCATCGTCTGAATCACTTTCGACCGAGTCACTTCGAACCAAAATATTTTCCATTAAATCACTCTCGACCAAATCACTTTCATCAGACGAACTAGTTATCCCCAATAAGTAGTTAACAACTTGTTAAGAAAAAAAAACACCAAAAGCAGATACATAACTTGCCCTACAAGTAACAAAAAACGTGAAAAAGAAGTAACAAAGTCCACCAGAACCATTTCTTGAAGGAGAAAAAATCTTATACCTGGTGAGTTAACATGGGGTCGAATGGCACCTTGCCTGGTTCAAACTGAAATTGTTTCTTTGGGCATCTAAAGTTCTCATGCCAAACAACAGTTCACAGTAACTGCAATATCCATTACCAGATCTTAACATCTTTGATGAATTATATGTAGAAGATGGAAAACCGAATTGATACAAACGATATAAATAAAGCAATGTTAAGGAAATATACGATTCAAAAGACGAAAAAAACAATACAAAACATTTTGTAAATAGACCATGGAGTCGAGAAGAATCTCTTTCCTTAACTCATAATATTCGCTTCGTAGTGAGACAGACTTGTACGAAATAGAGCCTAGGATGCAACCATGATAGACGATTCACACTTCACCCGTGAACGTCCCTAACAAATTAATAAATCTACGAACACTCTCTAATTTATGCTGGGAAATTTGCTGGTTTCCGTTGCAAAACAACGTTAAGAAATGAGGAAGGAGGAGACGAGTTTATAAAGAAGAGTAGTGGATTGGTTTTTCGAAACGGTAGCAAAAATCACTCGAAAATCTCGGCAGTGGTGCGTTGAGAATATTTCTCTGCAAGATCTCTCTTCTGTTGACTCGTTCTGATCCAATTTTGAAAAGATAAACTTCTTTCTTTTGGACGAATTACGCGTCGTTTAAAACATAAACATCATGCTGTTTTTTGGAATTAAAATGGCAAAACGTTGGGCTTAACTTGGTCCAAAAAGAACATCTTTTCGTGGCACTGGGGCCACATTTACCCAAGCCCATGCCCAAGCCCATTATTAAGCCAAAGCCCACACCGAGCCGAGCCGACCGGACTGCGGCGGCGCGCGCGTGGGGGCCTTCTCTTCCTTTGTGTCATTTAATAAGGTGAGAGTGTGATAACATATATATATATATATATATATATATATATATATATATAACTTCTCCTCTTATAAGCGATGTGGGACTCCCTTCACATTTATTAATTTTGGTTGTTTGGGCTTTAAGTAGCCCATCTCATTTCTTTTTAGAATTTACCAAATATATTGGTCTAACAATCCTCCACATGAATATAAATGACTCTAATACATATGTCGACTAAATGCAGACTCAATAGACTCTAATTACTATACTTAAACTAATCCTAACTAGACAGACTTATCGAGAGTGTCTGCGAAAAATCACTGTGTTTGAGTTCGTGGCATTTTTAAGCCTTGAGCCACTCATAGTTAATATTTGTCGGGTTTACTTTACCAGATGGTGAACATGATGTCTGGAACCAACCAATGTTTTATGTAAACCGAGACAACATGCATAACACAACTTCTTTTTTTCGTAGAACTTAGCTCTCTATTGTGTTCATTGTGGTCTTGAACTATTCCTGATTTTCATAAGTGAACTTAGAGAATATAACCTTGCATTCATTCTCATAGAAACGACCCTATTTCACTCTCATTAGGTGATTGACCATGAAAAGTATTGAGTAATACTCCGCTTTAGAAGCTATGGAATCATTAAAAGCCTATGCTTATCCTTCTCACATTAGCACTTTTATCATCTTAGGAGCTGGGTAGAGATCATAGTCTCAAAGTGCTTTTGGTAGATTTTGTTTGATTTTTTTCTCTTTGAACCTACTTCTTGGGATCTCCAGTCATGATAAGGGTTGCAATTAAGCATCCTAATTCGTTATAGGCTTTAAACCAATTCTTTTTGATGATTTAGCAACAATATCTCGTGGCAAACCTTTAGTGAATGGATCCGTTAAGTTGTCAGCCGTTTTGATATAATCTATTGTGATTATACCATTTGAGATAATTTGTCTAATGGTTTTATATCGTCTTCCAATATGACGAGATATACCTTTGTAGAGACTATTTTGAGCCCGAGCTATAGCTGATTGACTATCGTAATGTATTCGTATAGCTGGCACATGTTTCTCCCACATAGGAATATCTTCCAAGAAATTTCTAAGCCATTCAGCTTCTTGTGCTGCTTTGTCTAAGGCTATAAACTCATATTCTATGGTGGATCTGGCTAACACTGTTTGTTTGGTAGATTTCCATGATATTGCTGCTCCTCCTAGTGTAAAGACGTATCCACTTGAGGATTTTAAGTTTTTAGAATCTGATATCCAGTTAGCGTCACTATATCCTTCTAAATTTGCTGGTTCTTTACCATTGTGAAGCCCAAAATCTTTGGTGTAGCACAAGTAATTAAGTACTCTTGTTATACCTTTCCAGTGTGTATGACCTGGATTACTTGTACATCGACAAAGTACGTTTACTACATGTGCTAGATCTGGTCTAGTACAATTGGTCAAGTACATGAGACTTTCGATCACACGTACATACTCGTTTTGTGAAACCGCTTCACCTGAATTCTTTATTAAGTGCATTTGAGGATCTAACAGTACTATTAAAGTAATTTTTAAATCTCTCTAATATTGTTTGAGCATAATGAGATTGTGTTAAGATAATTCCTTTTGAATTTCTTGTGACTTTAACCCCGAGAATTACATCTACTAATCCCATGTCTTTCATCTCAAATTTGCCTTTGAGCATGCTTTTTGTTTGATTGATGATATCTTTATTGCTTCCAATAATGTGCATATCATCTACATATAGACATAGCAAAACAAACGCATTTTTGGTATTTTTGTATTATATGAATTTATCACATTCATTAATTTTAAAACTATTTGACATCATTACATTGTCAAATTTTTCGTGCCGTTGTTTAGGATCTTGTTTAAGCCCATATAGTGATTTACAAGTCGACATACTTTGTTTTCCTGTCCAGGAATAACAAAACCCTCAGGTTATTTCATGTAAATTTCCTCTTCTAAATCACCATTTAGAAATGCGGTTTTTATATCCATTTGATGGATTTCCAAGTTTCTTAAAGCTGAGATTGCTATCATTAGCCTTATTGATGTTATTCTCGTTACTGGAGAATAAGTATTCTCATTACTGGAGAATAAGTGTCAAAATAGTCAAGGCCTTCTTTTTGTCAGAATCCTTGAACTACAAGCCTTGCTTTGTGTAAACCAGGTGTTCCATCTGGGTTTAGTTTTCGTTTCATTATCCATCTATTCCCTAATGCTTTGTATCCTGGTGGTAAATTTGTTATATACCATGTATAATTTTGCATGATAGAATCAAATTAACTTTTGACGGCTTCGTTCCAAAACGGAGCTTCTGGTGAAGACATGGCTTCTGCCAAATTTTTTGGATTATTTTGTACTAAAAATGCCATTAAAAAATCTTCACCAAAAGATTTTTCCTTTCAAACTCTTTTGATCCTTCTAGGTTCATCTTTTTTCATTTTTTGAAATATCATTAACAAAAATTTTGACATTTGACTCAGTTTCTGAAACATTGTGGTCATCTATTTCTTCTCAAGTTCGTTTTGAACGTTGTTTATCCTTGCAACGAAAAACATTTTCGAAGAATGATTTTTTTCTTGATTCTATTACTGTATTTTCATGTATATCTGATATTTCAGATTTATGTACCAGAAATCGATATGCACTACTATTATGTGCATATCTAATGAAGATGCAATCCACTATTTTAGGTCCAATAATGACATTCTTTGATGGCGGTACCGCAATTTTTACCAAGTACCCCCACACTTTGAGGTATTTATATGAAGGTACATTACCTTTCCATAATTCATATGGAGTTTTCTCAGTTACTTTATGTGGAATTTTGTTGAGGATATAATTAGTTGTAAGCAATGCTTCCCCCCATATGTTCTGGGGTAACCAAGATTCCTGCAACATTGCATTCATCATCTCTTTTAGAGTTTGATTTTTGCGTTCAACAACTCAACTAGATTCCGGTGAATAAAGAGCTATAGTTTGATGAATTATTCCATGTTCTTTACAAAATACATTAAATGGACCATCATACTCGTCTCCTCTGTCGTTTCTAACTATTTTAATAGTTGTTTTAAGATAATTTTCGACCTCAAGTTTAAATTCTTTGAATTTTCTAAGGTTTCATATTTGCTAAGTAATAAATACACATAACAATATTTTGTGCAGTCGTCTATGAAGGTCACAAAGTACTTTTTCTCACCTCTAGTTTGTATGTTTTTTAAGTCACATAAATTTGTGTGAATTAAATCTAGAGATTTGTTAGTTCTTTCAACACGAGGTGAAGACATTTTTGTGAGCTTAGTCTGTGCGCATACTTCACATTTTTGTTTACTTGTTTTGCATTTTGCGATTAAATTTTGATTCATTAATCTTTGTACCGATTTGTAGTTTACATGGCCTAATCTTTCATGCCATATATTAAAAGAATCAACCAAATAAGCAAATGGCTCTTTCTTGTTCATTGAAATTTTTGGAGCTACAACTTTCGGAAGGACTGTCATTACATTCATCTTGACCAGTTCATCCTTAACATACCCTTTTCCCAAATACATCTTATTCTTCCTAATCACCAGCTTGTCCGCCTCAAGAGATGTGGCGAATCCGTTCTTGCTGAGAAAAGTTCCTTAGACTAGGTTCTTCTTCATGTCAGGCACATGTTTCACATTCTGCAGAGTGACTTCACGTCCAGATGTCATCTTCAGAACCACCTTGCCGTGGCCTTCAATCTTGGAGACTGCTTTGTTCCCGATGAACAACTTCTCATGAGTCTTTCTTTTCTGATAGGTGCTGAACATCGCCCTATCAGTGCAAATGTGGGTGGTGGCACCATTATCATATCACCATTCCTTAGGGTTGTTGCTTTCAACCATGTTGACTTCAGTCACCACTGCAACAAGATCTTCTTCAGTGAGATTCACCTGAGCCTTCTCATCTTTGATCTTGTTGCGACACTCAGCAGTCATGTGACTAACTTTGTGGCAGTAGTGACATTTTTCTTGAATTTCTCCACATTCGCATTGATCTCAATGCCTTTCTTCTTGAAGTTTGGATCAGAAGCCTTTAAATTTGCAGCTCTTTTGGAAGGCTTTGCAGGAGAGCGGGCAATTACCTTTCCTTTACCTTTCGTTTCAGCCACGTTGACACTATGCTCTTTAGCTTGGAGCAGCTTGTCAACATTTCGGTTCCTGGCTTCCATCTGAGGCCTCTGAATGAGATCTTCGAGTCTAATTTTCTTCTTTTTGTGCTTTAGGTAGTTCTTGAATTATGCATAGCTTGGAGGAAGCTTTTGGATGAAGCTGAAAGTTGTGAATGTCTCAGAGATGGACATTCCTTCAGCAGCAATTTCATGGCAAATGAGCTGAAACGCTTCCACCTGATCCATGATGGATTTTGAATCCACCATTTTGAAGTCATGGAATTTTGCAACCACATACTTCTGACAGCCATCGTCCTCACCTCTATACTTCTTGTCCAGTGATCTCCATAGTTCTTTTGACGTGGGAATCTTACAGTCGACTTAGTACAATGGGTCAATAAGGTGACCCAAAATGTATCCTCTGCAGATCAAGTCGGAATGCAACCAGTTGTCAACACTTGCAAGAGTGTACACATCATCAATCCCGTAAGGGACAAGGGGCTTATCCTCCTGGGTGAATTTATCCACCTTCATTGTTGTCAAGAAGAACATCATCTTCTTTTGCCACGTTTTGAAGCCTTTGCCATCAAAATTCTCTGGTATTAATCCTTGAGTGAACAAGCTTGGTACATTCAGAGGAGTTGGAACTGCAACCGGAGCACTTGTGGTTCCTTGAATAGAACTTGTTTGATAAAGACGAGCACCGAACAGGCTACGGTGCGTGGTTTCATCAGCAACATTTCCCACTGGAAGGGTAGGTGTCATTGTTGCAGCGGTTGTTGCTGTTACATCAGCAGTTGTCATGGTTGCATCAATTTGAGCAGCGTTGAGTGGAGTTTGCGTATCAATGGTGGTGTCAATGGGGGTGTTATTAAGATCCTTCATTTTTCTGTTGAGAAAACATGAAAACGGATTAGACTCCAATCAAAAAATAATATATTATTTTAAATAAATAATAGTTTAAAATTAATTGTCATTTTTGGTCTTTTTAGTAGATCTCTTAAAGCGTTACAAACCACCAAATCATATCGATATGAGTCTGAAAA
Organism: Moricandia moricandioides; assembly: GCA_905132885.1. Taxonomy (NCBI): domain Eukaryota; kingdom Viridiplantae; phylum Streptophyta; class Magnoliopsida; order Brassicales; family Brassicaceae; genus Moricandia; species Moricandia moricandioides. The sequence goes on from CAJHQQ010000755.1 coordinate 121,239, forward strand.
CCGTTTTGCAAACTCGCTTAAAAGCGTTCGCAAAAATTGTTTGTGTAGACTTGTAGATTGTTTCACAAACTCTCTTTAGAAATCTATTATGGAAACAAATCGTTTTTATAACATTTTTATGATTCATGTAACAAAAAACGTTTCGTGATAGAGCTACAGAGCAAAACGCAAATCGTTTTTAGTTAAGCAAGAAATGTTTTCCGGAAGTGCGTAAAGCAAATCGCAAGCAACGTTTCAACATAAACAAATAAACGTTTTATAAATCTTTGAAATCATTTTATAAAAACGTATTAAGATCAATCGGATTAAAGCTTATATGTAATAGAAGCGATTAAGAGACGAATCTCTTTCGTTAACTCTTAATATTTGCTCCGTAAGACTTGTACGAAATAGAGCCTAGGATACAACAATGATATATGATTCACGCTTCACCTGTGAACGTCCCTAACAAACTAATAAATCTACGAACACTCTCTAAAACTTACGCTGGGAGATTTGCTGGTTTTCGTTGCGAAAAAAACGTTAAGAAATGAGGAAGGAGGAGACGAGTTTATAAAGAAGAGTAGTGGAGCGGTTTTTTTGAAACGGTAGCGAAAATCTCTCGAAAATATCGGCAGTGGTGTGTTGAGAAACTTTTTATGCAAGATCTCTCTTCTGTTGACTCATTTTGATCCAATTTCAAACAGATAAACTTCTTGTTGTTTTTGGACGAACTACGCGTCGTTTAAAACATAAACGTCATGATATTGTTTGGAATTAAAATGGCAAAATGTTGGGGTTAACTGAGCCCCAAAAGAACATCTTTTAGTGGCCATGGAGCCACATTTACCCAAACCAGGGCCCAAACCCAAACCCACGCCAAGCCGGCAACAGCAATGCGCGTGGGGGCCTTCTTTTCCTCTGAGCATTTAATTAGGTGAGAGTATGATAACATATATATATATATATATATATATATATATATATATATATATATATATATATATATATATATATATATATATATATATATATATATATATCACAACTTCTCCTCATATAAGCGATGTGGGACCCCCTTCACATTTATTAATTTTGGCTATTTGGGCTTTAAGTAGCCCATCTCATTTCTTTTTATAACTTTCAAAATATATTGGTCCAACATTAGACACTACAAGGTTAGCAAAGCAAATGCATAATTTATAAATTTAAAGCAGTACTAGATTTTGACCCGCGCTTACAAAGCGCGGGTTTTGATTTTTATTTTTATTTTTATTTTTAAAATTATTTAATAATATTTGTAAACCAACAGTTTTAAAATATTTTTAGGTTCCTACAAACTTACCTGGACCTTGAATGATCCTACTCGACACCGTCCGAATATTCATGTAAAACCATTTTGAACCCCAACATTCAGAAAGACCGAATTGTAGTCGATGGGTACTTAGATGACCATGACTAACACCCGCATGAGTGTTATAGTAAATTGTAATATATAACATATATAATTGTGTTTGGTTTTATATGTGTTTATATGTTTGAAATTGTTCATATTTTATTATTGTTTGATCTATTAGAAAATAAAATTTATGTAATATTCAATTATTTCATATAAATACTATTTTTTATTTTAGATTTTTGTTGAAATAAGAAAAAATGTATAACTACCAAATTAATATGGTTGTCTAACACAGAAAATATATGATTTAAAATATAAGAATAAGTGAATATCTCAATTTTAGCAATTTATTATGTTTTGTTCATATATGAAAACCTCTAGATTTTAGTTTCAATTGATTGATGGATTTTCTTTTATTTTGTGGGTTGTAATTTGGAAATAAAAAATACTGTTAACGTAAGGGCTAGATTTTTTGATTTATCTTGTTAATATTATGCTTGTTTTTGAATTTATTCGGTTAGATAAAAAAATTATTAAGTCAGCCCGTAAATAAAATTTCTTTTAAATTATTCAATGGCACAGAATGGTAAATAAGAAGAAAAATAAGGGTAAAGTTTTAAAGGTACTACAGTTTTAATAAGATAGATTTATTGTAAATGTAAAAGCTAAGTTTGTAAATAAAAGAAATTATTTTTAATACTGCTATCCATGTATCCAAACAATCCTCATTATCCATGTTTCCAAACAAAATCTTAAGTACTTCTACTTTAATAAGATAGATACGAAAGAAATAAGATTAAACCATAGACATAAGAAGCCCGTACCAATGCATTCGTTCTTAAAGGCTTCTCCAGAGTCAAAACCGGTATCAATATGATTAAAGACTTTGTGACTGAAGTGAAGATCAAAAAGTGATCGCCACAGAGAACCTTCATGCATTGCTAGGTTCAATGAGCTACAAACAAAATAGATAAGTAAAAAGCAAGCAAAAGACTCTCAAATGTGCAAAGACTCAACTAAAAACTTTGAACCAACTTTGCCAGCAACAAAAACTCATTGAGAAAGGTACCAATAGGAATCTGAAGATTACTCCCATACAAATATGGGTAAAAAACTAAATACAACACACAAGCAGGTTCATGAGATTGTGAGAGAGATAGACTCACCGAGCACGAGCAACAATGATGCTTTTTGACCTTTCCCTAAATTAAGAGATACCACCTCTCCATCACCAGAAACCCATGGCTTCATAATACAGAAAGGTAAGATCTACTATCTTCATGAACCTTCCGACAACCAAAATCTTACGGAGGAGAGCAAAGCGCAGATCTGGGAACACCGGAGACCTCACCTCAAAAACTCCAAGTACACTCAATAAATCTTTATGGACAAGCACCACCCTTGAAGAAAAGTTATTCAAAATCACACTGAAAACGAGAGAAATGGTTGGACCAACTGGAGACTAAACCGAAAGAGAGCCATCAACTACCTTGCTCTAGTCTCCACGAAGAGCACTGGAGAGTGAAGAGAAGAGGAAGATGCTGGAGATGAGATAATTAACACCACGAGAAATGCCAAATTTTGCTAACTTTTTTTGTGTTATTGTTATCGAATGTACTATAGAGTATTTGTAAATGTGGGATCGAATCTATTCTACTCAAAATGTAGGAGATAACTACTGATCATATATTTAGACTTATCCACCCAAACTCTTATCATTATCCTAATATTCCCAATCAAGATGGTGCATGTACATCACGAATTTCCACCTTACATAGTAGATAACCAAAATGCTTAAGGATAGAGCCTCGTCAAAATGTCAGCAAGTTGATCTGTTGTTAGAAAATGAGAGGTAACAATCAATCCATCATGCACAGCGTCTCGAACAAAATGACAATTAGTTTCAATATGTTTCGTTCACTCATGGAACACATAATTAGCATCTTTGTCAAGTGTTTTTGCTTTAAACAATACAAGTTCATAGGTTCTTTTTAACGAACCCCAAACGCCTCGACTATTTCCTTCGTCCATTTCAGTTCACTCAATGTCATTGACATAGCTCCGTATTCAGCCTCTGCTGATGACCTTGATACTGTGTGTTGATTCTTTTTTTCCAAGAAATAGTGAATCTCCCAACATAACCAAATACCCAATAAGGGAACGTCGCGTAAGGGGACATGAGGCCTAGTCTGAGTCACATAAAGAGGAGAAATGGAGATCATATTCTGCACTTAAGAAGATCCCCTGTCATGGAACTCCTTTTAAATATCTCACGAGTCTTAAAACCGCTTCCCAATGCTTTTGTCGACGTTTCTGTAAGAACTGTTCCAACGTATGAAACACATAACTAATCTCAGATTTTGTCACTGCCAAGTAAACCAAACATCAGACGAGCCACCTATATACCGTCGGTTTTATTGATAAAGCTCCTTCACTTTGAGCTAAGTTGTGATTATGTTCCATTGGTGTGGGTGCAGGATTTGCTCCAAGAAGACTACACTCATGAAAAGTATCCAAACATATTTTGAGACATGTAGATTCCTTCTTTTCCACGAGAAACCTCAATCCCTAAGAAATATCGCAAAACACCCAAATCCTTCATGTGGAAGTACCTACTCAAATATGAAATGCCTGAGGTAATGAGACTGAACAAGTTAGGTTCTTTCAGTATGTCTCAGTTAGGTCAGTCCAAGTCTCCGTTTTTCCAACTCTTTAAGAGGAAGAAAGCAGGCTCTGCTGGTTTTGCGGACAGTATGTTGAAGCTTGTTAGGACATTACCCAAAGTTTGAAATACTTACCGAGTGACAAGGCTCAAGACGCGCGTCTCTATATCTTGAGTTTACAGTTCTGGCTTGGTGGCTCTCCTGATAACCTCCAGAACTTTGTTAAGATGATCTCCGGATCTTATGTCCCGTCCTTGAAAGGTGTCAAGATAGAGTATTCAGATCCTGTCTTGTTCTTGGATACTGGAATCTGGCATCCTCTTGCTCCAACCATGTTTGATGACGTGAAGGAATACTGGAACTGGTACGACACTAGAAGGGACACTAATGACTCTCTCAAGAGGAAAGACGCTACGGTTATTGGTTTGGTCCTGCAGAGGAGTCACATTGTGACTGGTGATGATGGTCACTATGTGGCTGTTATCATGGAGCTTGAAGCTAGAGGCGCTAAAGTAGTTCCTATTTTCGCAGGAGGGTTGGATTTCTCTGGTCCGGTTGAGATATATTTTGTAGATCCTGTGACGAAACAGCCTATTATAAACTCTGCTATCTCCTTGACCGGTTTTGCTCTAGTTGGTGGACGCACACGGTCAAGAGGCAGCTGACAACTCGGTTATCCCGGTGAGATTCTACCCGGGAAATATATTTGCTGAGGAGGGTTCACTAGAACTTAGTAGGATTCGTCCTGACGATGTCGAAGGGCAAGATTGGCCGAATGTCGCGAGAACTCGATCAACCGTTGACTCGGTTCAGAAGATTCTCCGAGATACGACTGCGCATGGAGTGACGTTCATCATTCCAAAGAGGGACCAGAGACCTTGGTCTCCTCCGAAAGGATATCAGTGCGTATATGAGTCGTATTTTCAGAACGACACAAAGTTGTGGTTTCCGATTCCGCGGATTGTCACGACCTATGCATCTCGGCGGGGAGTCGCCGAGTCGGGGACGTGTCTTGGTGTCCGAGCTTTCGAGGAATTGACGTCAGCTAGTATCGCTGACGGATTACTCTCGGTCAAGATGCGTCCGAATTACAACGTAGTTACCATACATCCGATCAAAACCACGAATTGGCAGCGGTTCTACTTCTACGTGAAGGCGAGCAGATCTGCGTTCGAGGATCTGCCGAAGACGAGAGATCGCGTTCTTTGGAATGCAGATATGGGTATAATATGAACCCGGCGTTCTTTTAGTTCGAGTTCTGTTCTGACGTTTCTTCTTTCTTGTGCAGTTGCTCACCCGAATCTCCCTGATTATTCCGAGGATTGGCTGAAGCAGGCACGGACGGTAGCATCTCGGAAGCTTGACTTTTGGTATAACTTTTCCTTCGACCGGATACGTCGATCAATCGGGCGGATTTCTAGTCGTAAGTCTCTCTGTTCTTGCCTCCGAGTAATCGATTATTGTCTAATCTTATTTTCTTATTGGTTGCAGAAGAGTGGGTTTCAGATCCGACTCCTCTCGTCAAACCAGGCAAGACGAAGAGGTTAAACATTTTTACTCCCTTCGAGCAGAAGATTTTTAACCAAGTGAGAACAGTGAGAGAGCTACCTGATCTCAGTATGATCGTTGCCGAAGAGTTGGGCACCAAGAGCGGTGCCTCAAAGAAAACTGGAGGACCTTCGGATAGGGACGGTTCTTCCAAGAGAGGGGAAGCTGGCCAGGAAGAGATCGCGTCTCGGGAGAATCCTAAAGATAACCTTCTCGGTGAAAGGTCTACCGCCGAAGAGCACAAGAAGAAGAAATCCAAAAAGAAGAAGTCAGAAGGCACGACTCGCAAGGACGGCGACGAGGCCGAGCCCGAGACAAGAACAATAGCTAGTGCTTCCCGGAAGAAGCAAGAGAAGAAAAGGAAGAGAGCCGAGGTCGAGGCTGAAACACGAGGGATGGGAGAGGAGAACTCGGAAGAGGACTCCGAATGTGAGGCCTTGGTTAGAAAGAGGGTAAGGACTGATACCCTTCTTCGTCCTTCTTCCGTAAGTGAAGGAGAACTCCAGGACCTAGCTCCCGACTCAGCTCCTGAGGTGGTGGCGCCTCCGCTCAACATTCGGATGGTGTGGATGAACACCAAACCGTGGCATCTCGTATGCGCGAGTTACGCCAAAAGGGCATCCTTGCCTCAGAAGACGCGACGGGGCTATCTGTGGCGGCGATCCCAATTGGTGTTCGCAAAGATCTGATAAGTATGCCGCCGCCTCGAGTTACGGAGGGACCTGAGACCCAAACGTCTGGGTGTCCGAGGGAAGCTCTCGACGAGACGGTCTACTTCGATTTAAGTCGAGACCTTCCTTTGGCTTGCTTTCCAGACAAATGTGCTCGACTGGTTTGTCTCATTAGGAGAGGTCCCGACGATCTTCCTTCAGTGGAGGAGATTCTCTTTAGGGACGAATACGAAAACGCCGCCTGCTCGTCGGTTAGGGTAAGTGCTCATGTCTCGTTTGATTTTTCCTTAGCCCCCCTTTTTTGTTGGTGCTATGTTTGACTATTTTCCTCTTCGGATTTTGCAGAGTCAAGGTGACTGGAATGCTCTCGTCGTGAAATATGACAGAGCACTGAAGAAAGCTCGCGACCAGCTTCGTGGGCAGGAAGAGGAGAGCCGAAAGGCCACGCAGGCACTCCAGGACTCCCTCAAATCCATGACTTAAGAGAGGGATGAGGCGATAGCCCGGGAGAGGGAGATGAGGATGGAGTTCAACGTGACAAGGACGTCTGATCTCACGGAGCTCGAGATGTGCTGAGAATCGATTAAGGATCTTGAGACGATGGTGGACAAGCTCGAGTGAGATAAAGCATTGCTTAAACAAGAGCAGACCACCTTCCTGTTGAAGCACACGGACGAGGGGAATCGCCTGCGGAAGTCCTGAAGGTATGAAGTCACTCATGAGCGGATCCGAGTAATGGTTGCCATGATTGCCAAGGCTGAGAAATGCTTCCACCGAATCTGTCCCCGTGAGACCGGGAGGGATGAATATGACGATGCTCGGTGCCTACAGCCAAGCCTTCGGTACGAGGAAATGCCTTGAGGAATTGCTCAAGTCCGGAGGTGCCATCTCGCGGGAGACGATTGGCTTTTTCGCCGAACAGGAGAGGAAGTATAAGGAGGAAGCGACTCGTTTAGAAGTCGGGAAAATTCTCGAAGATGACCTTCGTCTCTCTCCCCTCACTCTGCCGTCGAGATTCCTGGTTGAGGATGTCTGGCAGATAATTGATCCGTATGGATTAAATACTGAGTTGATCGACTCTGAAGCCGCGGCCACTCTTTGGACTCCTCGGACTGTACCAGAGATCCTTCCCGTTGGAGATACGAGGGAGCCCTCTCATCCTGTCGGATCCTCTACTCATCCAGAGGTTGCTTCCAAGGATCCTGCTGCTCCTCTGATAATGCTATCGGAATCTCCCGGGAAGACACCCAAGAGGACCGGGTCATCTTCATCTGCTCCGGAAGATCCTGGCGCGAGGGTCGAAGCTGAGGGTGCAAACAATTGAACCGTTGATCCTCCTCGTGCGGGAGAATATTCACGACGTGGCTTGTCTTTGTTGTTGTTCGTTATCCCTCTTTCTCCTTTAATCTTTTTCTGTTTTGTTTTTTTTTGGTTGTTGAACTCTTCATTTTTTTTATGGCCCGAAACGGTCTTGTTTGTGTAAGACTTTCGAACGTATGATCAGAGTATTTTAGCAAGTCATTCTCTCGTTGTTCTTTTTGGTAGCCTAATGAAACGTAGTCCGTCAAATAGAAGATTAATCCGAAAAGTACTCGACATAAATAGCTGGATAAAACTTAAAAAGGAATTTTAGTCGTAATAACCAAGGAAAAAGTATTTGGACGCTCCGTGGTAACCGAGAGAAACTTGATTGGCCAACTCATAGTTCTTCGATTTACGACAAGGTCCAAAAATTTCACTCGTCAATCCGGTCAGTGCAATGTGCACAGGTGACGCGCGACTGTTTTTCTTACCCTCGATAGATATCTGATCAGGATATAACGAATGGTTTGGGCGAGTGCTCGTGCGCCGCTTGCAGGCAAGTGGCAAGCATTGTTTATTCAGCGTCTGAATTGCTATCGTTTTCTCGAAAGCGAGCATAGCAGATTTAAAGAGTTTGAAATTTTTTTTTGTTTGGGTTGTTTGGGCTGGACCCCGTAGAAGGGATGCCTACGTACCTCCGAGGAGGATCAAGCCTTTCGTAGTTTGATTTGCCCGAGTAAAAATGACTTACTAGTCGTTTACTCGGGCGAGTAGAAGCGACCGTAAAGGGCATCTACTCGTTTTTTTTGTAGAAAAAAGCATCCACTCGTCGGTCGCACACACGTATCGTATTTGTCGGTCGATTCTACTTGTCTCATGAGTGGAAGTGACAAAGGTGCATTGAGTTCCATGCTCGTGGGACTGCCTCTCCACGGGAAGTCTTGAGCCGTTATACGCCTGGTTTGACGACTCGGGTAATCTTGTAGGGTCCTTCCCAATTGGCGCTTAATTTACCAGCATTGAGTTCCTTTGTGTTCTCGAAGACCTTTCGCAGGATCAAGTCGCCGAGTGCGAGGGGTCGTGCACGGACTTTCTTGTTGTAGTAACTCTCAATCTGGTTCTAATAGTTTTGGATCCAAAGGAGCGCTTGGTCGCGTTTCTCTTCGAGCTCATCGAGAGCATCAAGGAGCATGCCCTGATTGAGTTCGACATGTTGTGGCATCTTGGAACGGCGGATACTCGTAACGTTGGCCTCCACTGGGGCCATTGCTTCCATTCCATACGCGAGAGAAAAAGGGGTTGACTTGGTTGCTCCGCGAGGAGTTGTTCGATGCGACCAGAGGACCCCGTCGAGTTCGTCGGCCCAGTATCCTTTCTTTAAGTCGAAGCGCTTTTGATTCCATCAATGATTATTTTGTTTGATGACTCTGCCTGCCCGTTTCCTTGAGGGTACCGCGGCGTTGAGGCGCTTAGGAGAATATTCCATTTGTCGCAGAATTCCTTGAAATTTCCTGACATAAACTGAGAGCCATTATCGGTCACGATCTCGTAAGGGAGGCCATGACGACAGATGATGTTCTTCCATACGAAGCCGCAAACCTCCTTCTCGGTGACGTGGGCGAACACTTCGGCCTATATCCACTTTGTGAAATAGTCGGTTAGAACTAAGACGAAACGACGCTGCCGGGAGCTTGGTAATGGTCCGATAATATCCATTCACCATCGCATGAATGGGTAAGGGGCGGCAGAGGTGCGCTGTAGTTCAGTTGGGCTGTGAATGCTCGGAGCGTGTCGCTGGAATTTATCGCATCGCCGGACGTACACTTCACAGTCTGTATTCATCGTTGGCCAGAAGAAGCCCAAGTTGCGGACCTTTAGGGCGAGTGCCCGACCACCCGAATGATTACCCCCGACACCTTCATGCGTTTCGGTCATTACTAACCGTGTTTGTTCACCGAAGATACATTTTAGTAAGACCTTGTTAGCCGTTACGAGGCAGAGATCACTGTTCATAATGATGTAGTAAGCACTGCGTCGTTTTAGCTGCCTTGGCAGCCCACTTATCGGCGGGGGTCGTCCCATTGGTTAGGTACGTCATAAGTTCGACTCTCCAATTTCTTAGGTTCTGATCATGACCCGTCATCTCGGTGTCGCCGTCGACATCTAATTGAGATGTTGTCTCGGAGACTGAGGTGACATGGCTAATTTCCTCCTGTGAGATATCGATACTTGGTTTTTCGATCTGAAGAATCGGTATAGTCCTTTTAACCTGGCCATGGAGCTTGCTCCCAAGGGCTGCTAAAGCATTGGCGCATGCGTTCTCTCTACGGGGAACTTTAGTGAGTTCAAAGAAGTCGAACTCCTTTGCTAACCTTTGAACGAGACGCAGGTAGGCGTCCATTCTGTCATTGCGCGCGTCGTAGTCGCCGCTGAATTGACTGGCAACGAGCTGCGAGTCGCAATAGGCGTTGAGTCGTTTAGCGTTGACTGCTTTGGCGAGACGGAGGCTGGCGATTAATGACTCGTATTCTGCCTCGTTGTTGGATGCGGGAAAACCAAAGCTAAACGACTGGCGGATAAGTTCTCCAGTCGGTGACTGGAGTTGAACCCCTGCTCCCGAGCCTTTGTTTGTGGAGGATCTGTCCACATGAAGTATCCAGTTAGAATCTGGGGTTCCGAAGTCTCGGGCCAGTCCCAGAGATAGTTCGACGAGGAAATCGGCAAGGACCTGAGCCTTTGCGGCCGTTCGACATTTGTAAGTGATGTCAAGTTCGGCTAGTTCGATCGCCCATTTGGTTAGACGGCCGGCTCTAGTCGTGTTTTGCAATACAGTTTGGAGCGGTTGATCTGTCAATACTTCAACTGAATGCGACTGGAAGTAAGGTCGCAGCTTTCTCGCGGATTCGACGACGGCAAGGGCCATCTTTTTGAGTGTCGGGTATCTCGTCTCGGGACCTGTCATCCACCTGCTCATATAGAAAACTGGCCGTTGCTCGCGTCGGTCTTCCTTTATTAGGACACTGCTAACTGCTGCTGATGAGACGGCGATATAAAGGGACATGACATCCCCCACCTCGGGTTTGCCAAGATCGGAGGTGTTTTAAGATAATGCTTGAGCTTCTGGAAAGCGTCTTCGCATTTGCTATCCCAAAGGGATTTCGTGTTCCCGCGGAGTAGGTCGTAGAAGGGGAGGCACTTATCGGTTGATTGTGAGATGAAACGGTTTAGAGCCGCGATTCGGCCAGTTAAGCGCTGGACCTCTCTACAATATTTTTGGACTCGAGAGGTTAAGGACCGCTGAGATCTGCTTTGGATTGGCCTCAATACCTCGCTGCGTGACGATGTAGCCGAGGAATTCGCCAGAGGAGACGCCGAAAGTGCACTTGGCCGGGTTCAATTTCATCTTGTATGCATTGAGAATGTCAAAACACTCTTGTAGATGTGTAAGATGGTCGTCTGCTCGGAGTGATTTTACGAGCATATCATCGATATAGACTTCCATCGTGCGACCAAGTTGCTTGGCGAACATGCGATTGACCAACCGTTGATACGTTGCGCCGGCATTCTTTAGCCCGAAGGGCATTACCTTATAGCAGTAGATTCCTCGATCGGTAATGAAAGAGGTTTTTTCTCGGTTGTCTGGATGCATCATAATCTGATTGTACCCGGAGAACGCATCCATAAATGTCAATAGCTCGTTTCCAACGGTCGATTCGACGAGACGATCAATGTTCGGTAGTGGATAGCTGTCCTTGGGACATGCCTTGTTGAGGTCGGTGAAGTCAACGCACATCCGCCATTTGCCATTCTTTTTCTTGACTACTACCGGGTTGGCGAGCCACTCGGTGTAGCGAACCTCCATGATTGAACCCGCGTTGAGTAATAGTTGAACTTCGTCAGTGACGGCTTGGGACCTGTCAGGTCTTCGTTTTCTTCTCTTTTGTCGGACTGGCTTGACGTTAGGGTCGACGTTCAGCTCATGAGTTGTGATGGATGGATCAATTCCCTGCATGTCCGACATGGACCAGGCGAAAGTGGACAAATTCTGTTGCAGAAAGTTGAGGATCTTGCGCTGCATCTCGTCGGGTAGATAGGCTCCGACTCGTAAGATCTTGCTTGGATCTGACTCGTCGACTGGTACTTCAAGGACGTCTTCTTTTTGGGGACAGACCTTACTGGTCGGAGGGGAAACCAAGTTGTCGGGTGATGGGGAACACTGTACTTTAACGGTGGCGATGAGGATATCTCGCGCGGCCTGTTGGTCCCCTCTCACCGTTCTGATTGTTCCATCTAGTCCCGGGAACTTGACGCACTGGTGGTAAGTCGATGCAATTGCTCGCATAGAATATAACCAAGGAGTGCCGAGAACCACGTGATAGGGGGCTTTGGTAGTGAGTACGGAGAATTTGACCATTCGGGTTACTCCCTCCGCTTGGACTGCCAGACGAATTGTTCCGAGGACTACCTCAGAGGAGCCGTTGAAACCAGTCAGGATTCGGGATGAAGGCTTGATGTCGTTTAGGTCGATGTTCATCTTGACAAGAGTCTCACGGAAGATGATATCAACAGAGTTGCCGGTGTCGATGAGCACTTTTGTTACGTCATACCTGTCGATCTGTAGCATGACGAGGAGCGGATCGCTGTGAGGGAAGTTTATACCAAGCAAATAATTAGGCGAGAAAATGATCGGCTGATCGGTCGGGGGCTCTTGGGGCCATCGCTGTGACGTGGTCGCCTGTCGGCGATGATTTTTAACGGATCGAACTGAGTCTCCGCAGGGTGAAGACCCTCCCATGATCACGTTTATCCGGGGCCGTGTATTTGTCTGCTTGGCGAGGAGAAAGGCGCGGAGATCCTTACATTCTTCAGTTCGTTCGATTTTCATACGGTCAAGCTTGACTCGTAAGTCACCTATACGGGAGTTGAGGTGATCGCGAAGATCTGAAATAGGTTGGTCTACCGAGGACGCTGGCGGAGACGAGCGGGCTAATGTAAGTTTGGCGCGCTTGGCTTCTATCTTGGAACGCAGGTCAGAGAGCCCAGGTGCTCCGTCAATTAGTGAAATGGCTTTCGCTTGAGGAGGGTGCGCAGGTCTGTTTGCTTGAGGGATTCTTCGATGTCGCTCTCTTCATCGGATGAATGCCTGGACTGAACGCGAATGATCTTTATCCTCTGTCGGATCGCGGGCTGTTCTTCGTCTTCCGAGGCGTTGTCGTCATTGGCCTGCCGAGGAGGCTGTTCTGCGTCCTTCGGCTTTTGGTCGATTTTGCGAGGTGTTCCTTGGGACTTACGCTGAGTCTTTTTGTCCTTGTTTCGGCTCCAACTGTTTTCACTTTTCTGCTTTGGAGGAGGAATCTTAAGCTATCCTCTATCGATCAAAGAAAGGAATTGAGCGAATTAGGTCTTGCACTCGGATATATCGTGTCCCTTTTGGCCGTGAAGCTTGCATGTTTTGGTATGCCTTGGGGGCATGAAGGGTTTCCCTGTGACGGTATCGATGTGGGCAGTGACTACGGGACTCGTCGTTTGGGAAGTCTCCCCTGGAGAGTCCGCATCTCGGCGGAACGTATTCCATTTCTTTCCATTCTCGTCGACGACGTAGAGGAGACTATTTTTACGGCTGCTCTTGTCGTTTGAGGCATGCTGTCGCGGTTCGACACGAGCATTGTCTGCAGTCCTGAGTGTTGAGGTCTTCGTGGTGTGTTGTTTTCCAAGGATTGCCTTCGTATCTTCCTCCATACGGATGAAGTTGTGTGAGCGAGCGATGGCTTCTTGTAACGAGGGCGAGGCGCTGCGGTATAAGTCCTCGCGAAACTTCCAGTCGACCTGAAGAGTGTTCATCAAGGCGTCGATGGCAATATGGTCCGGGATATTATTCCGAGAGACTATTTTCTTGAATTGCTCCATGTAGTCTCGGAGACTTTGGTCTTTTCCTTGTTTAAGATTCCAAAGACTGGAAGCTGTTGCTTCTCGCTTTGTGAAGACGATGTAATTCTTGAGGAAAGCCGAGGAGAGCTCCTTGAAGCTACTGATCGAGTTCTCCTCGAGTCCCAAAAACCATGTTAGAGCTTGCTCATTCAATGTCTCGACGAAGAGCTGGCAGTAGCTGGCGTCTCTTTCTTCGGCAGGGAGGCGAGCTCTGGCCATTGCAATGTTAAAAGCCGTTAGGTGTTCGACGGGATCTCCTCCGGGTTTGTAACTTGGGGGGCGTAGCTTGTCCATCTTCTGGAGCTGCACTTTTGTCAGCTCCTCGGTAAAAGGCGTGCGGGAGGTTGAGGCGATGACGCTGTCAATCTCTGGAGCCGCGCTGGTGGCTTGATGAATCTTTGAGTTCATTTGTTGGACACTTAGCTTGAGCTCGGCGAGCTCTCGGACCATCATTGAATGGGACGCATTTGGGAAGGCGTCAGCGGCGAGAGAATCATCAGGCAAGGATTCGTTAGTCGCGTGACCATTCGCCGGAGCCGGAGGGTTCATGTGGAAGAGGTGACGACGGAACGGTTGCAGGTTAGTCGTGTGCGTGGCAGGCACGGTGAGAGCGACAACAAGGGCAGCGAGTTGTTCGTTTGTCGTCTTTTGAACCTCCTCCTGCTGGACGAGTCGAGCTATGACTGAGCTCATGAATTCCGTCGGGAGAAGAGGAATGGGAGGAGGAGGAGGAGGAAAAGGAGGAGGAGTCGGGGTAGGTTCCGGCTCCTCGCCTGAAGCACTTAGGTTCACCATGTCGGGTAAGAAACGCTAGATCTGTTCGGTCCCACGGTGGGTGCCAATTGTTTAGGGGTAAAGTGGTAACCAGCGAGTAAACAATACTAAAAATGGGTCGAACAGAAGCGTCTTATTAATTTTCGAGATGGAGGGTTACAAGGAAAATATGGAAAGAAAAAGGGTACAGTGTAAGGTGAATACAATCCGAAAGATATCCAAGCTCGAGGGAGAGTGGCTGAATGCCCTAATTCAAGTCGTAAGTCTCCTTTTTATAGCTTCTGTCATGAGAGGGCTTGACCTAGTTCGCATCTGGTCGATTGGGCCCTTCTGGCCTATCGGGCCGAACGAGTGGATACTCGCTCAAGGTAGCCGAGTCGACCATCCGTGTCGTGTCTTCTACTCGGCTAAAAGTAGTCTGCAGCCGACTGCAGAAGCCGAGCGTCAGCTTCCGAGCCGACGACTAGCTAGGCGACTGGAATGGGCCTCTTGTTCGATGGGTTTTGTGGATGGTGCAATACATCTCCAACAGGCCCATAGAAAGAAGATAAGGAAAGGAAGAGGAGAAGACGAATGAGAGAGAAGAGAAATAATGGTGATTAAATAAAGCAGATGATCACGTGAGAGGATGATAAAAGCAGCTTTCACATTTGCACGAGGTTATAAGCACAAAACAATGAGAAATAGGTATACAGTTTAAAATAATTAGGAGAGGTAGTGGTTGAGATAAATAATTAGAGTAAACCAAATTTGATTTAGGTACCTGGCCGGTCACGGTCGTTAGAGTTATATTCTCTCACTCATGAGTAAACACTATTAACAAATTCACTATTATATCCACACTAACACTCTGTCAGACATTTCAACGGACAGTGTGCAGTAAAAACAAGCTTCCTTCATGAAAATCAAGTTCATAAACAATTCTACGTACAGCAAAAGCGAAACCCAACGCTCAGAATTGCTTAAACATCGAATATAATCTTCAACATGGATTGATGAAAATACTTTATTTTCGGTTCTTTTACTTCCCCACGATGTAATCTTAATTTGAAGGTTCTAACTTCTAAAATTTGTTTCATAGCTAATTATGGAATAATTTCTTAATAACATGTGGAGTTAACCAAAAGAAAGATACGAAATAGTGATCTCTGTGGAATTAGAAAATAAGAATATTATTGAGCTTATACATTAAGAAACTATATGAAATTGTCTATATATACAATACTTACACTATCTCAACTAAAAATATAGCTTATCTAAATCTTATTAAATATATATATCTAAATCAACTAATTCTCTAAATCCAAATCTTATGATATCTCTCACAAAAAATAATTTACCTCAATGACATGATATATATTGCAGCTGTCAACCAATATGACATCCAAAATTAGCGATTAGGAAATCAAAGGAAGCAAATCTGATATCAACTAATGGATATGAGTTAGAAAGTAAGATGTGTATTATTATTACAATATTAGGTTAAATTCCGCATCGTGCGCAGAATGAACATTATGTATGGAAAATTCTTTTACATATTATTATTATTATTATTATTATTATTATTATTATTATTATTATTATTATTAGTATTATTATTATTATTATTATTTATTTATTTATTTAATTTTGTTCATTTATGTATATAATAACTATATTGAATAAATTTGAAGTGAGTAATTTTTATGTATATAATTAAATTAGAGGAAGCATATAAATCAAAACAATCTCTCTTGTTTATTTATAATAAATTTATTGGTATTAAATCAAAAAAATAATTTTATTTATTTTATATGGTATATAATTAAATTTAAATGTTATAGCATAGATATATAGTATATTTTAATATAAATACATGATTTTATTAACATTTGTATATTTATTGTAACAAAACATTTAAACTATTAATCCAAAAAATTATCAATGTAAGATTTTGAATAGTTTTAGTAATTTATAATCATATTGAAAAAGGACATTCAATCTTTTAAAATTAAAATATTAAAATTTAATACTTTATCAATGAAAATTCCAAAATTAACATATTTATGTATTTTATATGGTATATAGTTTAATTAAAATGAAATTAATATATATATATATGAGATATTAAATGAGATTTCATATCCCTTATATATCATCTTTTATTCTCCATTTTTTTTGTTCTTCTTCACTTAAATTTTCCTTTATATCTTTTCAAAGTGAAGTCGATTTTCATGTCTTGAAAAAGACGAAGAAAACTAGGTAGTTTCAAACAGTTTTCTTCGTCATTTTTCACAACATGGAAATCGACTTCACTTTGAAACGATATAAAGGAAAACTAAAGTGAAGAAAAATAAAAAAATCCAAAATTTGTAGAATAAAAGAGGTTGTAACAGATTATGGTGTTAAACTCGAATTAAAACTAACTTGAATTACGGTTCAATTGATTTGAGAGGTTTTGACTGAGAGCGAGTATGCTTTTCATAGTTTAGCCACATCATCTTCTGTTAAACAGAGTTGACGTCATCTAAATCATTGAGTAAAATATGCAAATTTAATAGTTTGTGTATTTAATAAGAAACAAAAATTAGTTCGTTTATTAAACGGAGATCCAAAATAGTTAGTGTATTTATTAGCAAATAAAAATTAGTTCGTGTATTTTTAAGGAATTTTTTATGCAAGTTAAACACGTGTTTAGTTAAACAGTAACACCGTCGTCATTTCTGTTCAATGTAGTTGACGCCGTCTAAAAAGTGTGTAAAATCTGCGAATTTCAAAAGTTTGTGTATTTAATAAGTAATACAAATTATTTCGTGTATTAAATGGGAATCAAAAATAGTTCGTGTATTTTATTAGCAAATGGAAATTAGTCTGTGTATTTTTAAGGGTTTACCTAAAAAGATTCTTTGTTTAATGTTTAATTTATTAATTCAGTTCTTGTAATAATAAATTATTTTCTTCACTGTAATTTTTTTGGTTAAGATTATGGTTGTGAAAATTAAAGGGAAGGCTTATAATTATATGACAGTTGACACAATTTCAACATAAAAATAAATTCTAAATATATCAAACATAAAAATAAATTCACAACACTATATATGGATAGATATAATTAAGACTTTGAAGTTACTTGAATCTCATGAAAGTTAAAAGTATATCTAATGATCTAAAAAACATGTTAAACTTGATATCTTGAAGTTACTTCAAGATTCTGAAAGTTAAAGAGCATATCTTAAAGTTAATTAACACTCTTGAAAAAGTTTTACAATAACTAAAGGAAAAAACCTTGGACATTATTCTCTTATGGGACATAACCAACCTTCCTTATTCTCTTATAGCCTAATATATTTGACATGATCCCAAAGATGGAAAATTACCATAAGGACCTTAATTAATGGATGATCAACACCATTAAATCAAAAAAAAGGGAGTCACACGATTTCCCCCTTTCGTCTCTCCTCTGCGTGTGGGACCCACTCTTCTTCTTCCTCTTCAATTAACGTAACAACCATTCTTCCTCTCTTTAATTCTTCACCAACCAAGGTCTCCTTCATCAATTTTCTTTGTCTTTGAGAGATTGGACGACGAGCAGCATAAACATCTAGAACAAATCGTGTATCTTCTTCCATTGACGAACTTGGGTAATTCTCTCTCTCTCTCTCTCTCTCTCTCTCTCTCTCTCTCTCTCTCTCTCTCTCTCTCTCTCTCTCTCTCTCTCTCTCTCTCTCTCTCTCTCTCTCTCTCTCTCTCTCTCATAAATTAGATTTGATTGTATCATTTTTGAACCAAAGACATGAAGGTAATAAGAGATTTGAAATTGAATAGAATGTAAATATAATTAGAGTCCTGAAATTGTGGAAGGAAAGTTTTTTGATATAAGATGGTATAACTGGTACAACTTGTTACAGAAATAATGTAAGCAATATGTTTAACTGGTGCAACTACTAGTTTCTCTTGTAGTAACAATATAATTAGTATAACTCTTTAGAACGGTTGAAGTAGTAAATCTGTTACAACTAGTGTTATTGTGATTGTTCATACGAAGCGTAGGACTAGTTAAACTGGTACAATTATTAATAACTTTTACAATATGTATATTGGTACAACTAGTGTTACTGTGATGTTCATACGAAACATACAATTAGTTAAACGGGTACAACTATTAGTAACGTATACAATATGTATACTGATACAACTAGTGTTACTGTGGTGGTTCACACGAAACGTACAACTCGTACAACTGATATGTCTATTAGTAACATATACAATAGGTTTACCAGTAGATTTAGTATGACAAGTTAAAATAATATCACTTGTATTACTAGTATAACTGTAATATCAAGAGTAACATGAAAACAAGTATAAGTGGTACAACTAGTATGAATGTCATCACTGCTACGTGTATAACTATAATAACCAGTACAAATACTAAGTAGTGATGTTGTTTATTATTCTTTTCAGGTAATTATGGATAACAACCAACATGTGTTGCTTTATTTTGATCAAGGGGGGGTAGTTATTCAGATGTGGGAGATGAAGTTCGATGGAAGCGGAAAGACCTACATATATCTATTAGTGTTTACGAAGAGAAGTTATGAGGAGGTGACTTACTCTCACTTGATTGATAGAATATGCAAGAAAATGAATATTTATGTAGCTTCGACCATGATTCAACTGAGTTACTTTTTCTTTGGGAATGGATGATAAGAGGCCATGTTATATCTTTGATGATGAAGATGTTTTGGGAAATTTATTGGAAGTCGAAAAAAAATCAGGGGCTTATTGTCTTCCACGTGGGGCTCACAGGATATATCTCAGAAATATGGTCGGTCTTAAGGAGTTGACGACTATTCCTCATATTCAAGAGGATGAGAATAAGAAAAGCGATGAAGGAGGTGATGAAAGGGATGATGTGGAGGGGTTGGCAGTTGTTACACCAGCTCCAACACAATTGTACATTTTGAGTGGGGTGATGGTATTGACATGACTTTGTACCAAGAATTTGAAACTAAGCATGAAGTGAGGGATTTAATGGATAAAGTTGTGCAAAAGATTTTTTTTGAGGTTGATATAGTGAAGTCGACGCCTCGTCGGGTTGGTCGGATATGGTATTTAGGAGCTTCAAAGTTGAAGAACTCAGAGTTTTTCTCTATAAGGACGTATCAAAAGATGCATACTTGCACTCAGATAAGTGAAAGTGCAACCAGAAAGGGGAAAAGAGGTACACCAAGCTTCATCACATCTGTGATGTACGCTGATTATCCAGAAAATACAAGCTGGTTCACCACAGACCGGGTGTTACAATTTTGTATGCTACGGCTTGGAGAGGAAAATACCAAGCTGTGAACAATCTGCATGCTAACCCAACATAGAGTTTTACTAGACTGTCATCTTACTTGTACATGTTAGAAGGTTAAATCCTGGTATTGTTATGTGCTTAGTAGTGGATGAGAAAAACCAGCTTAACTAGTTTAAGTATATGTTCTTCGCTCTCGGGGATTGCATTGAAGGGTTTAAGTCCATGCGGAAAGTGATAATTATGGATGGAACCCACCTGAAGGGTGTGAATAAAGGAATGCTTCCTATTTCCACTGCCCAGGATCCAGATCATCAACATTATCCCCTCCCGTTTTCTGTAATAGATGGTGAGAAAAATGCAAGTTGGAGGTGGTTTTTGACTATATTGAAACCTTGATTCAGATGATCCTCCACTTGTATTCTGCACTGATTAAAACAAAAGAATCATCAAGACAATACACGAGATCTACTCATTGGTGATCCATGGACATTGCATATATCACTTGTCTAATAATGTGAAAGGAGCATGCAACCATGTTAGGAAAGATGTGGTTGCCAACAAGTTAAAAAAATTGCTAGTATTTACACACATAGAGAGAGTTTAGAAGAAAATATAATGATTTCAGGAGAAGGTATTCTTAGGCTGCCGACTATCTGGATGAGAGTGTTTATGAGACTAAATGAGCAGGATGTCAATGTCAAAGAGCAAGGTACAATATATATACAACTAACAATGTTGAATCTTTGAATTGTGTTTTCAAGAAACAAAGGAAATATGCGTTGTTGCTATTGATTAATGAGATCTTGGAGAAGATTATTGAATGGTTTAACAAATACAAACATGTTTCTCTAGCAGCAACACAACAAAGATGCAATTACTTGTCCCACGTGTGCATATTGAATTGCATGAGAATTTTCTAAATGAAAAAAAACACTATGTGGAGGTGCTAAATATATTTGAACATCTGTACAATGTACTTGTCAAGACGGATTATTTGGTTTTTTTGAGAAACCGATTATGCTACTATAGGCATTTTGATATTGACCGGTATCCTTGTATGCATGCACTTGCTGTTATCCTTAAGAATGTAACAACATCAAAAGATGAGACGTTGGAGGATTTGGTTAAAAATATTGTTCTAATTATTACTGGATGAAGCAGTGGACATTGGTATACTAAAGGACAATATATCCTGTGCCTCATCATTCATCATTGCAAGTTCCATAGGAAATACAATCTCAGGTTGTACTCTCGCCGTATGTGGAGAAAAAAAAAAGGAAGATTACAAGTTAGTAGATTCCCATATACATGAGAATCTAAGAGGAAGAGAAAGAAAACATATCCACCATTCTTGAAGTGGATTGGTCACAACAGCGACATATATGACAACGACAACGATAAAAACGACTACAAAGAAAAAATTTACGAAGAAATCAGCAACGAGGTAAGTGGCAACGAGGGAAGTGATGGATGAGTCTTACTTGTGTGTTGTGGAACTTACTTATGTGTTGTCAAACTTATTTATGTGTTGTCAAACTTATTTATGTGTTATGGATGCTATTTATGTGTTTTAAAACTTTGTAATGGAAAAAATTTGTAATGTGTTGTTTATGTCATGTACTACTGGTACAAATGGTAAAATTTTATAAAACATACAAGTCACGTGTATGGTACTACTAGTACAACTATGTATTGTAATACTAATACAACTATTTAATATGTACCATGAAAGAAATACCAGTACAACTGGTACAACTAGTTCAATTATGAAAATTTTAAACTCCATATGAAAATAACAATAGACTAGACAAGTTGTAAGGTCCTTATAGTCATCCACCCTAATTATTTGAATTTTACCAAATTGTTTCTGCAACTATTACACAATCACATAAGTTTCCATAATCTACCATATACTTTAAAGGTTTGTTTACTAGTTTGTTCACTATATTTTTGAAAACATACACCAAATATAGTTTAAAAATTAATGATTTCATTGTATTTGGTTATAGGCTTGTAAATATTTAAAGGTTATACAACTGATGTATATTTATTTAATAGGAGAAATTGCTAAAAATGACTCAAAATTTAATTTCAAATGCAAAAGTGTACCCCATATTCAAGCAAATGCATAAGTAACCCAAAAGGCTATTGAAAATACAACAAACTCTTTGTGAACAAACAAAAAACTGTATTCAATTTTACCATAATAACCTTTTCGCGTGAGAAGACTTCCATGTAAGTTTTCTACAGAGAAGACTTTCTTGTAATTCTTCTACGGAAGACTTCTCTAGAAGTCTTCTAAAAAAATTCTTAAAAATAATTTATAAAATTTATAAAAAAATATTTATATGGGGGAAAAATAGAAATCATGTAACCACAAACATTTGTAAATGATATAAATTTATATCAACTAAAATTGAATTATTTTTAACCTAGATTATTTAATGTAGAATGAGTCATGATATTCATTGGTCTACGGTTTAGTAACATATGTTACAGTATTGTAGGTAGTTTTAGGGGTAAATTTTGAAATCTTATCTTTTTAACTTTTTGTTTTTTTTTTAAATTTGACGAATATGTGTTAGTGATCCTCTAATAAGATGATTTTAAACACTTTCTAAGTTTATTTTTTTTGTTTAAGGAAGTGTCTTTTTTGGTTCGTTAATTGATTTTAGGGTTTCAAAAGACTTCCCGGGAAGTCTTCTAACTCCTGGAGGACTTCACTGAACACTCTGAACTGGAAGACTTTCCGGAAGACTCCGAGAAGACTTCTCAAGAACTCTTCTCAAGAAGTCTTCTAACTACTGGAAGACTCCGAGAAGATTTCTCAAGAAGTCTTCCAAACCAAAGCGGAACTTAATTTACCTTCCATTTGAAATTAATCTTAAAAAATCAAAATATATCTAACCTAACATGATAATTTACCGGACATATAAATAGTATTTTTTCACTGTTTTTTTTTTAATTTTCGGTGTTTCAGAAAAACAAAAATTGGTGAAAACACTAGCCTCCTCTTTTAAGGCGATTACTGTGGCGATTTCCGACGAATCTCTTCTCCATCATTTTCACTCCATGTAATCTTGTTTTTTTCTATCAATCTTGTATCTCCTTTATCGCCCAAGTGTATCATAGTAGATTAAACAACCGGTTCCTCTTTATTTCAGATCTAAAACCGTTCATTTCTCCCCGTGACTTCTTCTTCTATTTCTTTCGTTTCCGACCTCAATTTCTCCTCATTGGCCGTTAAGTTGACCCATTTGTCCGTAAGTCTCCCAGAAGTCTACCGTCAGTCTTCATGGAAATCATTCGTAAGTCTTCGTGGAAGTCATCCGTAAGTCTTCGTGGAAGTCATCTGTAAGTTTTCATGGAAGTCATCCAGAAGTTCCATGAAGTCATCCGTAAGTCTTCCATTAGTCTTCCCTAAGTCTTCAGTAAGTGTTCAGTAAGTCTTTCGTAAGTCTTCGGAAAGTTTTCCAAAGTCTTCCAGAGTCTGGATGTTAGTATAAAACTCTTGGTGTGTTTGTTTATATTTGAGAAGTTGTTTTGTCATTGTTTGCAGGCTATAAAAAGAATTACCAGAATTACCAGAACAAACCCCTCTCCCTCCAATGAGAATCTAACCATGGCCTTTTAAATCCATATTAGGTATCCAACCGTTTTAGCTACTAGAAAAGAAAAGATAGTGGATATTTCGGGGTATTAAAGTGAAGATTCCCATAAAAGTAGAAAAAAATACCTATAGGAATGCTGATTCCATATCCAACCGTTCCTCATGGCTCTTCGTGCGTCTCTAAAGTGCTACTTTCTGTTTTCGGAATGCTGATATATATGCTATACGGATAAGGTGCTCTTGATGAATATTACTCACATTAAATGTTGAAAGTTTCTTTTAAAAAAATATTTAGCATCTTTAACAAAATATTCTTTCTCAAGAAAATGCAAGGAATCAGTGAAGCCATTTGAAGAACCAATCCCCAATACACACTAGTCTTAGTCCTCTGCTTCGTGGTTGGCTGCAAGAATCTATAAAAGTTCCCAACTTTGATTTGATTTTCAGGTTCTTTAACAACATATAGAGGAACCATAAGACTGAATCATCTTGCAGCACAAAGCAAATTTGGTTAGAGTTTCAAGAAAGACAAAACATTCTATCCCTTTTAAAAACATCTTTTTTTGCAAATTGTATAGGCAAAAATATAAGCTAATCTCAACGATTCAATTGCCATTAGACTCAATCCTCTACTTGAGGGTTGACTGAAAGTTCCTAACTTTGGTAAATAGTTCATTGATTATGATTTTTTTTTTTGGAACTTTTTTTTGACGAAATTGCTTAAGATCATTTTCGGTAAATTTCCGGGCGAAGACGTTCGTCAGAATAATCGAATGTTAGACACTATGAAATATAATCCAAAGATATGGGAACCAGAACAACAGA